>JABUQX010081784.1:2500-10000 GCA_015478945.1 Trachelipus rathkii
TACCGAAAGCCGCACTGAGGTTGATTCGGAAAGAAGGGAAATGAGTTTCCAGCTGGTCTAAGAGGTTGAGAGTTGAGAAGGGTTTCAAAGATCTTAGATATACAAGTGAGAGCTACTGGACGATAGTTATAAAGATCAGAGCTAAGCTTATCCTCTTTTTATCCGGAATAGTTGGATTCTAGTGTGTTGCTATCCTAAACACTATATAGTTGATATATTGGAATGTTAAGTAAATGAGTACAAACAGATAGCTAGTTGAGAGCGAGGGGCGGGGACGGGCACGAAAGCCATCCTCAAAGAAACTCGGGTGAATAGTCCATCCGGGCCATCCGCCTTCGTGCTAGCACGTTAATAGACTTTCAGGAGCCCAATGCCCAACCCGATCAAATGTAATCACAGCGTGAGAGGCAAGTACAGAACCCTGGGAGGACGAAGGAGGAATAAAACGCACTGCCATACAGATGGCCAGGGTTGCGGCAAGGAAAATCAGCAGGCCGAGCAGCCAACGCCCCCTGCACTGGTGGAGAATTTAGGACAACACGAACCATTAGATCGAATAAGCAGAAGGAAAGTGCAGATTTACCTCTCAAGTTGTTGAGAGAGAGATAGTTTTATTGCACAAGAGGCCGAAAGATTCTTAGCACGGTAGGGAGAACCAAGGAAGTTAGCGCACTTTCGTTTGAGTCGAACAGATCCGCCTTTTGCTCGTCCCGAACGAGTATCCTGAAACGATTGTCTAGGTGAATTGAATAATTTAGCGAGTAATGATCGAAGAACGAGAAATTTTTCCACACAGGCGACCGGGAAAAGGGCATGATCTAGCCTAAATGGCCAGAAGAGAGAAGCACGAGAGTGAGAAAACGCATAGGATTCATGAGGAGAGAAAGATTTAGTTCAAAGAAGGAGTAGAACAGCTCAACCCATCACCGCATACAGCTCCACCTATCAATCGGCAGACAGCCAAAGCGAGTGCACCCAGAGAAGGTGCCAAAGCATCTATGCGTCCAATTATAGGGGTTAGAGTAGAAGTGGCGCGCTGTCGCCCAATCGTGCCTATCAAAGTGCCAGATAGGATGCAGTGGCGCGCTGGATGAGCTTGTTGGGCAGAGAAAGGTATATTAAGAGATTAAGTAAGCGTATAAATGTTCGTAAGTAATTTACCAATAGAGCCGAAAGTGATGTATTTATAGAGAGAAGGACTTGTGTGAAACATAGGTCAAATGTGTTCCAAGATCTTGGTTGGGACAATCCGAAGTGTGTTAGGTTTTTTAATTACGTTGCTCCAGTGTTGTGTACATTGAAATCCCCTAAATAAATGGGGACTCCTCGCGATATTTTTAGGATAAAGGAAAGACTATAACCGTCTCTTTTGAGAAGTATAGTAAGTGAATATTCTAAGAAATGAGGGAGCGATGGTGGATATCGTTATCAGCTCTAGATACCTTCGTCAATATACCATCAAGATTATTGTGTAAGTAGATGGCTAAAGAACAGATTTTTAACACACATCAACATCGGAAATTTGAGTGGAAAGCTTCTGATATAGATTCTCTGAGACAGCGTATTTTGCAGGTAAGTGTTAATGTTTTACATAAGCACATACTCCACCCTTTTAACGGGGATTATGAAATCACCATTTATAACACCATACATATTAAACGAGTTAGGGGATGAATTCTTCTTGCCATGCCTAAAGTCTCTAGACAAAGATGAAAAATAGATTATGGAGTTAGGATTTAGAGTTAGAGGTGGTGGTTTCACATGAGAAGCAGTAGAGTTTAAGATTATGTTAGGCCCGACGTATATTGGATATAAGTCAACAGAAAACCGCAACTAACGCAAATCTGTCCAAATCTACACAGCGCACAAATAACACACACAAGCAAGCCGAACACAAAACACTACCACAACGCACAATTTAATACACATCTCAGATAGCTTCACGACATCAGTAGCACACCCAGGAAACAAAAGACAAGAGAGACAGAAGAAACCTTAAGGAGAAAATCCGAGATAAAACACACACATTTCATGCACAAAATATACCATTATAGTTCAAGTGATCCTCTTAATTAAATACGCGCCTAGACGTTGACTGCAATGTTTGTGGAAAACTTTTGTTAGTGAATCTTTGTCGCATGAAAACTCATGACATTTTGCAGTTATAATAGAGGAATATAATGAATGAAAGGAATCTTGAAAGAAAAGGAAATAAATGATGAAAAACTACATTTTATATCTGGAAAAAGTTATGATTGATATTGCAGCAATAAAACTGAAACACTAAATAAATGGTTACTAAGATGTTATGACTCTCTAATAAATCCTTTTAAATAAAACAAAGTAAGGATTGAAAAACACACACACTTTCACTAAACAGCACTACATAATACATAACAATAAATAAAATAAAGAAAAATATCAACATGGAGCTCTAACTAACAGTCTATATACTATGCTTACATAATATATATAATATATACAAGTTTATGAATTATAATAATAATAAATATTACTAATCACTTTAGATTTCATAAAATATTATATGTACTGGTATATGTTAAAAAAATAAATTAATTATCTTACGATTACTATATCACAATTACATCATATATTAAAAACGTAAGGTCTATATAGAATAAGTATAATAATAAGTAGTATACTTATTATGCTGAAAGTAATAGTATGTGATATATATACATATATCATTGACGATCCAATAGTGTTGTAAGAGAACGTTTTCCCTACTATTATTTTTACATGCATTTAAAATAGTAGATTTATATTAACCCGTAATTATCATACAGTACTATATTAGTTATCATATAGTATATCATATTATGGAAATATTAATATTTTTATATTATAAAAATATAATTATATTCCAATTTGTATATAAAATGAAAAGTTTAATGAAAGATAATAGGAAGATACAAAAAGTGTGTTTGAGAATGATGGAGAAAGTGGAAGAGAAATTTGGTGTTTGGTTATTCAGGACTGATAAAGATTTGAAGAGAGGATTGGTAAAGAGAATCTTGAGTGGAGGGATTGAGAGCCGGTTGTTGAGCGGGGGCGTGTGTAACAAGGAGGGGTTTGAAAGGAAACCTAGATAAAGTAAGGTTATGGTTGTGAAGAGGAAAGTCATCGGTGTTAAGTAATGTTGGATGGTGAGCACTGGAACAATGGTCCTGAGTTATTAATATTTAGGATATATATGTTTGGATGAAAAGGGAACGATGATGCAGAATTATGGTAGTAGGAAAGATGTGAATGGTAGGAAGGGTGGCTGGTGCAATTAAAGTCATATTTTGTATGATATAAAAGGATTGTCTTGAGTGCTCCAGGGTCTTACATGAGGGTATGTTGTTACCGTTTAATGTAATAGTAGTGAAACTATGCCGTTGAATAAGAGGTATGGAGGGGTTTGAGTAAATGTGTTCAGATGGATAATCCTAGGGCGTGTGTTAGGTGGTGCAGAAGAATGAATAAATGAGGAATAAAACGCACTAGGCAGGTTGTGTGAGGTAGTAGAAAGAGAAGGAAATATCATGAGAGAATAAAAGAAAGTACGTTGTGATGGTTTGGTGTCATATGGAAAGGATGGAATGATAGTCGGTTTTGGTTAAGCGAGATGTATAGTAGGTGAGTGTTTTTTGTGGAATCGCCGGTTTAAGTGACTGGCAAAAAGTGGTATATTGAGTCAGGCAAAGGAATGCCTAGAAGGAGAGGAATGTGAGTTCTGCAAAGGCGAGCGATAAAAAAGGTGCATTAATAGGAGTGAATGGGCGGGTTTTGTGAGGGGGGTATGGTTGTGCCCCACCTCTGCCAAGGGATGACCTACATTGACGATATGTACCATAGTGAACGGGTCCCGTCGTAGTCCTGTGAAGCTCTTTGGTGGATTTTCTGACTGCGAACGAGTTTCTCACTAAAAGGTATAAAGGGGGGGTAGGTAGGGGCTTTTCTTTTCGACTTGTGTGATATTCTTCTACACTTTTCCTGTTACTATCCAGTGTCTATGTTCAGCACATGAGCCAAAAGGTCGGTCTCCTGAAATGAGAGAAGAGAAGGTGGGTGATGACAGATATAATTAATATATATATTTTGATACTATATATATATCAATATAATTATAGTACTTATAATTATCTGACATATATATATATATATATAACCCGTATATAGGTATATATTATCATATATATATATATATAAAAATATATACCATAGTATAATAGTAGATTTATATCTCTATTATAATATATAAATTTATATTATCTACATATAAAAAGATGTAGATTATTTTATACAGCGCAATACAAATAAAACTGTTCAGTCGCCAAGTATTTATTACAGATGATGTAAAAGATATTGTTCCTGAGTTTTTGATGTTGCTGCATGGCATTATAGACTCGCCGGATATTCCTTTAAGTGCGTATAGGTAGTATTATGCGGTAATTTATTATTTATATTCATACTCTCAGAAAAATGGAACGACATTGTCAATATTATATTATTATTATTATTGTTATTATTATATAATTCTTTATTATTATTTATTATTATTATTATATGATTAATATTATTATTTATATATTATTATTATTATTAATTATTATTTATTATTATTATTATTATTAATTATTTTAAGTTATTATTATTATTATTATTATTATTTATTATTATTTTTTATTATTATTATTAATATATTTAATTATTTAAATTATTATTAATTATTTATTATAATTATTTTATTTTGCAGAATATATACGCCCATCCTCAAAAATTCAAAGAAGGGGAATGGAAAGTATTTATATTGCCTGCAGATTTTCGCCCCTCTTGGTTGGCATCTCTGGGTCTTCTTTTATGCCTCACATTCGCCTTAGTACTCTCCCTTCATTTCATAAGAGGTTTTCGCATTAAGGTCATTCTGCACTATGGAAAAATCTGAAGGACGTATATCTGAGGTAAACTATAATATAATCAAATCATATAATATATATATATTCTAATAGTATATAATATATGTATAAATATATATTAATATTATATTTATATATTAGTTTTAATATATACTACTCTATATTATATATATAGTATATATAGTGATAAATATATATATTATTATATATATATATAATATATAATTAATGTAATAGTAGATAATATATTCAATTTATATTAATATTGATTTAATTATTATTAAAATATATAAATAACTTTAGATATATTGATTAAATTTTAAATATATTATAAATATCCATTATATATGTATTTATTAGTATAATATTTTCAATACAGGTAATATGATATAAAACTTATATATATTATTTTATGTTATCTTATACTATATATTTTTATTATATAATATTATATATTTATACTATTTATTAATTATTATAATATATATATAGGCATACATATATTTATGTGAGAGTGTTATATATATATATATGCATAGATATAAGTATATCTTATTAATATATTAATATCAATAATTTATAGAACTTATATAATAACGTGTGTGATCTTATTATATTAGCTATTTGAATATGAATACATATGATATTCGGGGTGTTCTTAAGGGTCTCTTTGTAGCTCACTTCCTATTGACTGATTATATTATAGGATATTCATCTAATATACTTGATATTATTATTAATTAATATATTATTATCTATTATTATTATATATATATAGTCCTTATAGTATATATAATAGTAAATATATGTTTTATAGTATATATATAAAATAATTATATATTATAATATTGATATTTTAAATTTAATATATATATTATAATATAAAAATATTGTATATAATATCATATATTAAATAATAATTATTAATATTATATTAATTGATAAAATATATATATAGTTATTTATTAATATATAAATATATATAATCAATTATTAGGTAATTATATTATATTATATATGTAATATTTAATATATATATATAATATATATATAATATAATTTATATATTATAATAAACACACAACATATATAAATATAATATCTATTATTATTTAATAAACATATGATGTATATTAATTAATTATAATAATATAATATATATATATATATATAATATCTATTATTTGTATTAAATAATGTATTTTATATATATATATATTATATATATATATATTATATATATATATATAAAATATATATATAAGATATTGATATAATATATTTAATATATGATATTATATTTTTATTATTATAAATAATAATATATAGATAATATATATAGTATAATATTATTTTAATATATATAATAGATAATAATATTATATACATTATTTAATATTAAAAATATTATAATATATTAAATTATATATATATATTTTATTTATAGTTTATTAATATAATAATTATGATATTGATAATGATGTTAAAATATATAAATTGATATTAAAATATTATTATTTAATATAATTAAAACATTATAAAATGTTTTAAATAATATTAGTATATTATTAAATTTAGATTGCCTGTTATATGTAAGTTAAAGTGAGTTGCGTAAATGTATATAATGTAGTTAAATAGTAGCGTTATTTAATAGTAATTCGTTAGTTAATATAGTATACGTCGTGTTGATAATGTTATTATATGATATTAACATTAGTCCTTTTGTGCATATAAATTATATATATCATGTATAATTGTTTATGTACTAGAATGATATTAGTTAAATAAATGATATATATATAAATACTGTATATTATAGTATGAAGTTCGGGCCAATCCTCACTAGAAATTACCTCTAGAGTAATTGCTCTAACCCATAGGATTCGAAAACGAGGATCGATACCTGGGTCCCTGTTTCCTCGCGTGACTCAAGTCGCTCTTAAATTCCGTTGCGGCAAGGTTGTCTGCAAGTTGGGAATTGTGGTGTGTATAGGGTCTTTTCTCTTTATCTTGTTTTCTTTTAAGATATTATGAGAGAGAGAGAGAGAGAGAGAGAAGAGAGTCTGAGAGTAGAGAGAGAGAGAGAGATAGAGGAGAGATGTAGAAAAGGATAGAAGAATGAGAGCAGGAGTGAGTGAGAGTGAGAGAAATTAGCATTAGTTTAAAAACAATAGCCTAATAACGTAGTGACAATTTAGTTAAATGGATATTTTTAATTAATAAAAAAAAATTATAGCTCCTCACGCTAGTCATCGTAGTAAAATTTAGTATTAGCTTGATAGAAATTTTATTATAATAAGTATGTTAGTGACACATATTAGCAAAGAACTAGATAGTTGATTACTAAATTATTGACTAATTAAGGCTTAATGCTTATGATGGTATAAGTAATTAATTGTACATAATAAACACTCAGTTAATAATCTGTTGACTAGAAAGTAAATCATATAGTATAATAATGTGATTATTTGGAAAAAGAAATTATCAGATTAGTTGTTTATTGAAAATTTAATAACAATTAATTTGTTATACGGAGTTAAATTTTTACAAAAATGCAAGCTACAGTGTCATATTTCGT
>JABUQX010081784.1:15000-20000 GCA_015478945.1 Trachelipus rathkii
TATCTCGCCGCCCAATGTCTGCTGCTGCAGCATATCATGCTTACGAACCCCTTGGACATCTAAGAACTGGTAGTAGCATTGAGGTTTCACCAAGATCCGCTTGGGGTGACCAGATAACTCCTGTCAATTTGCCACATTCAAGCACCGAAACTCGACCTGACTCTGCTCCAATAGGGCGTAGTAGCAGCAGAAGAATGAGAACACCTACTCCTGTTGACCTAGAAACAGGGCTTAGAGTTGGGGATCCTGCATTGCCCCTTATTCAGGCTATAAAAGAAGAGCTATATCGATTCAAGTTTCCTGGAAACACTAGCTCATCAGATGCTTAAAATGAAAATATTTTTTAAAATTAACACCAATTGCTGTAAATATTTTTTTATATTGTAGTTATGATTTTCGTTTTAAAACTTTAATTTTTATGTAATATTTGCAAAATGAGGTTTTATACAAACAGCCAAGAGTTTTTATTAGTGTATTTATTACAGTAAGATGAATGTTAGACAGATTTTTCAAACAGTTGAAAGTGATGGTAGAGAAGTATAGCTGTTAGATACCATATGCTAATAAAAAAATAAAAAATACTACTACGAGATTCTTATTTTATAATTGAGTTTAGATCTTGTTAACTTTACTAAGATTATCACTATTGTTAGTGTGGTTTAAATTCACAAAAGGATTTAAGTTACAAGCAGCATAGAGTTTCATCTGTTCAATTGGCAACCGTTGAGTGTTCTGCTTGTTAGGATACGGTTACAGTGGATGCATGTTCGGTAGAACATTTATTCTGACTACTTCGTTAATCTATTTCACTAAGTTTTCGTAATATTTAAAGTATTGCTACAATTTCATAACAGTTGATGAAAGTATATCTATGAAATGCAATTTTCATGAATATAGTTCGCAAGGAAGCAAGCAAAATCAAATTCGTTTGAACGAATAGCCCTGTTCTGACGACTTTGTTCGGTATTTTCCAAACAATACATTTGAAGATTGATCTTTTAAAAATTGTAAACTTCACAATTGATTAATTAATATAAGGATAAAATAAAATGAAGATTTCGTCCGAATAAAAGTTCGTCCATACACTCATCCACTGTAATTGTGACCTAAATTGGAACAGTTAGGCAAATAAAATTCTTAATATATAATACAAACCATTTAATTGCCTTAATCAAAACAGGAGTTGTGTTTTACACGCCAAACGACTACGTTTCATACGCAGTACAAAACTATGAACGCTCTATGAGTAGTTCCGACATAATACTTGAAAATCTACATTTTGGTCAAAACTACAACTGAGCCCTTGAAAGCAAAAGAGGTGTAAGTCAAAAAAATTTGAATTTGAGATAATTTATGTTTACAAGGTTTTTAAAATATAACGTTACGAATAAATTGATGGTTTGCTTACAGAGATTACTAATTAATTGACTTAGTTACACCACTTCAGCACAAAATAGATTGTAGGTAGAGTTTTATCCAATTGTGGTGTCTGTCAGATTTGTTAAACAAAAACTAAAAAAAAGGAGTGATTTACCCACTTTTGTTTTCAACGGTTCGTTACTAATGAATCACAAACCAAATCAAATATGTTAATTAAAACCCATGATGTATACAAATTTTTTTTGAAATGAGTTCTGTTTTTACCACATAATATTTATGATTAGAATTGTTTTAGGAATTGTGAATATATAATTTTTTTTCTTATAATTAAAAAAAAACAAGAAAAATAAAATAAAGGTTTTAAAAGTAATGTTATATTAATTATGTTATAGAAGCCACTTATTTCCTTGCCCCATGTAACCTTTCCCAAGAATGGCAATAACAATTTTTAGCTTTAATACCAATTTCAATTCCTAAGACGAATCGTTACTTCAGAGATATGTCGGTTTTTGACTTTGTTTTGGAATTCAGACAATTAAATTAGCTTCATACTAGCGATACGCTCCAGGGAACACTTAAGGATAAATTTATATATATATATATATATATATATATATATATATATATACATATATATATATATATATATATATATATATATATATATATATATATATATATATATATATATATATATATATATATATATATATATATATATATATATATATATATATATATATATATACATATAGATATATATAATATATATATATATATATATATATATATATATATATATATATATATATATATATATATATATATATATATATATATATATATATATATATATATATATATATATATCTTCAATAATATATATATATATATATATATATATATATACTCATATAATATATATATATATATATATAATAATATGCTATATATATATATATATATATATCACTTTTTTGACATATGTAAGGTTCTGAGAGCTAACAAATGCACAAATAAAGCCAACTTTTTTGGAATAATTATAAACATATATATATGTATATATATATATATATATATATATATATATAATAATAATAATATATATATATTTATAATGTAATATATATATATATATATATATATATATATATATATATATATATATATATATATATATATTTAGATAATAACATTTATAAATATAGTTATAATATATATATATATATATATATAATATATATATATATATATTAGACGAAAGTGTTTTTGGAACATAATTTTTCAGGTTCCTGATTCAAATTCTAATTTTACTGTTAAAAATACTGGTAGATGGCTGTGCACACTGGTGAATACTGGTAGATGGATGTGCACACTTGTGAATACTGGTAGATGGATTTGTACACTGGTGAATACTGGTAAATGGATATGCACACTGGTGAATACTGGTAGATGGATATGCACACTGGTGAATACTGGTAGATGGATGTGCACACTGATAAATACTGGTAGATGGGTGTGCACAATGGTGAATACTGGTAGACGGAGGAGCATACTTGTGAATACTGGTACATAGATGTGCACACTGGTGAGTATTGGTAGATGGATATGCACACCGGTGAATACTGGTAGTTGAATGTGCACTGGTGAATACTGGTAGATGGATGTGCACTTTCGAATACTGGTAGATGGATGTGCACACTGGTGAATACTGGTAGATGGATGTGCACACTGATGAATACTGGTAGATGGATGTGCGCACTTGTGAATGCTGGTAGATGGATATGCACACTGGAGAATACTGGTAGATGGATGTGCACACTGGTGAATACTGGTAGATGGATGTGCAGTGTGCACACTGGTGAATACTCGTAGTTGGATGTGCAAACTAGTGAATACTGGTAGATGGATGTGCACACTGCCGAATACTGGTAGATGGTTGGGCACACTAGTGAATACTGGTAGATTGATGTGTACACAGGTGAATACTGGTAGATGGTACTCTAGTAGACTTTTCAAAGTCCGTCAAGTGACTCCTCTACAGAACGCTCTGCAGATCCCTCTGTTTTCGTAAATTTTGCTCTCTTCCATCTCTTCCATCGTTGTTCCTCTGTCGCTCACCGTTTCCTCCACCGCATCCATCCATCTATTTCTAGGTCTTCCCGAAGGTTTTCAGCCAGCCAGCCGGCCTCCATTCCAGTATTCTTTTCGGTTCTCCTCTCTCCTCCATTCTTTTCACATGTTCAGACCATCTTAGCTGCTTCTTTTGTATTTGTTCCTTAACCGAGTCGATGCTCAATTCTCTCCTTATATCACTAGGGTAACCCCCTTTTCTCTCCTTATATCCTAGCTTCTTTTCCATCTCGGGTAACCCTTTATCAACCTCAGTACCTCATCTCGGCTGCATCTATCCTTCGCTTCACTGTACTGTATTTAGGGCCAAACATTCAGCCATATATCAGTAACGGTCTCAATACCGTTTATATACTATCATTTTTCACTTCTTTAGGTATTTCTCTCTTCTTTAGTATTGGGTACAGTGCGTCAACATTTTGCAAATTTTTATTCTTTCCCTCAACTCACCTTCATTTCCTTCCACCCCTTCACAATCACCCCCAAATATTTGATTCTTCAGCTCTACCAGTGGTTCTTTATTCTTGTTTAAATCCTCCCTCACTCTAGCTACTTTCATAATTTCTGGCTTTTCGGTGATTATTTTCACATCTAATCTTCTCTTTTGGTCATTCCATCTGTCTATCATCTCCTGCAGATCAGCTCCCTCATCCGCTATTACTGTTTCTGCGAAGTCTGGATGTGCTCAGCATTTTCCTGTCTATAAATTCTCTTCAAACCATAGTATATATATATCATGAACAGTAACGGCGAAGAAGGTGTCTTCTTCTCTCCCTCCCGAATCTACCTGAACCATCCTCTCATCCCCAAATTCCAGTAACTTCTTTCTGGAAGTCTGGTATGTGCTTTATTGTTCTTATCAGCTTTTGGTGATCCAATACTCCGGGTCTCCCAGCACTTTCCATAACTTTTCTCTATTTATCCTATCAAATGTTTTTTCCAAGTCCAAAAAGGCCACATCAGCCTTCTTGTTCCACTCTATCGTCTTTTCTACCAACATTTTCATGTAGAATATTGGCTCCCTTGTATTGCCATTCTGACCAAAACTTCTTCTACTCGGCTTCGCAGTCTTCTCTCCAATATTCTTTCATATATTTTGCTAGCTACGTTTAAAAGTGGTATCCCTCCATAGTTACCACATACTCTTCTATCACCTTTCTTGTATATTGGGCATATTGTTGCTTGTCCCTATTTCTCCGGCACCCTTTCCCCTCTCCATATCTCTTTTATTATATCGTACAACCATTTTATCATTTCTTTTCCTGTCTTACAGAGTTAGGCACTTAATCCGTCTGTGTCCAGGCTTTTCCAGTTCTTTAGTATATTTACTGCCTCTCTCACCTCTTCCATTGTTATTTCCTCCTCCTGTCTTCTCTCTGATCCCTCCTCTATCCCACCTCTCTCGACCTCCTCTCCCACATCCCGACAGTTCAACAACTCCTCAAAATACACTCTCCACCTCTCCATCACCTCCCCTTCTTCTCTCA
>JABUQX010081785.1:0-2500 GCA_015478945.1 Trachelipus rathkii
AAAAAAGAGGAGATTATCGACGGAGCACCTATCATAAAAACACGTATTAATATAATATATAGATGCATTAACGCAATCACTTACGGATATTTGGATGCCTAGTCCCTAACATATATTATTCAGGATTATTCACCGTCATATGCTGTCTGGATATGAACACTTATTTCATAAAAATAAGAGATTTTTGAAGCCCTTTCATATAAGAATTTATCAACAGCACTATCCAACGACTAGACGTTCCCAAATCTATTCGATATTATTAATTTGAGGGAGATTTTAATTTATTGAATATATAATTTTCTAACGATTACACCATTATATTAGTAACTCCAGAAACGCTCGCGCGTAATATAATCATTTACCAGACGTTTTCATAAATGGTTCTAAATACCTCCTTACAGGTTGCCCATTTATACGTCTTCCGCTTACATATATGAATGACTACTAGCTCATCGCCATCATATCCTTTACCGAGGAAAGTGAATCACTCTACCTGAATTACACGCCAAATGTATTATATCACAAGATTTAAGTCAATTAATTGAGTGAATTTATAGATAGATTGGCGAATATGGCAATGGTGATTATATTCGAGTATCATATTATTCTTCAATATAACCTTAGCCTATTTGGTACACTTAATCTCTTTCTACGAGAGGTTACAGGTGCGCACCTAGTTCACTCAAAATGTTTATGTATTATTTAGTTAACAGAGTATTACCGTTCTTTTACCCATACCTACGAAAACACACGTACAAATCACGTAGATTTTTTCACTCGGGCTGTCCAATCTTCTATCACCGTTTCATCCCTTTTTTAATTCAATAACGGCACAGTAAATTAATAACTCGTTACCCTCTCTACAACTATCTTCTCTAAGCTACTCTATATTACTCATAATCACATTAAATACATTCTTTATTACGAGGAACCTCTGTACTCAAGCCATTGGACGTTGAAATCACGAGGCCCCTCTACACCTATCAACTTCATTACTTATAATAGAATATGCCCTGTCTTCTAACACCACCCTATTCTCGTTTCATACCTACTACCTTACTGGCACCGACATCGGATATCTATAACCAATATCCTCGGATTAATTAGACATGAAAGGGCTGTTCTTTATATAATAGTTACAGTTTTATTTTAATAGTGAGAATTAATGGCGTACCTATTGGTCGTTCTTTTTCCAAAGAAGTACTCTGCCTGCTGGGTACAGTAGAGTATCTTATTTAATGGATAAGAAGAGAACATTATCTGGTATATATATATTATTACCTCTACTATCGAACATTATAACGTTATTTATCAATGCGGATGATCGAAGATTTCAATAGTTCTCACATTATTGATTCACTCATAAACATCTTATAATCACTTACATGCATCACTTATATAGCATCTACAGTTATATAAGCAGTCCTTCGATGAATGCCCTATACCTTGATAATTTTATTTATACCTACATTTACTAACCGATATCGAGAGTATTACACGTACAATGGTGCTAATATAGTACTAGAGGTATCACATTCTGTTGAAATGCTTATACTTAATATTCTCGTGTCAATGCCATGAATAAAATATTAATATTTATATATAATCTCCTCATAAATTCCTCTCAACTACGAAGAGATGTCCCGCTTACAGCAGCTTAACATATTAAAGAGATTTTATATATTCCCAGATATACTATGACTTATCCACTAAAGAGTCATGGAAAGTGCGTTTCGGTTTCCCTACTATAAACACATTTTAATGTATTGATATGATTTATTTAACTTCGTTTGCTCAGTATATTACTCACTACTTGTTTAATTATATTTTTAAATCCCATATTATGTCAGTTATTGTCACCTATTTTATTTAACAACCAATTTATACAAGTCTCAACATCCAGTAAGTGGATTTATAATATAAGCCTTATCATCAAGTTACGTAGCCCTGTCAAATTATAACAATACAAAAATTATTTATTAATTTATATGTCTTATTTGGACCACCCCTTCCTTCACAGGACATTATATATACTTTATGGACTAAACAAGTGGCTATCAGTTGCCAACTGTTATATGAAAAAGATAGAAAGGACAATTACATATAGCTTATCTTCATGTTATTGAGATACGTAACATTTTTCACTTCCTATCTAATAAGATCATTTACAACTTCATTTAAAATACCTAAGATATTTTTTATGGACTTAAGTTTAGATCCTCTAATCCTCCTTCCAAATTTAGGCCTAATTACACCACATTCCACTACCATATATCAATCCAGCTTATACATATATAATCCCGCTGGGTTCGAAGTCACAATTTCACTTTTCATTAAATAAAGTAAACTTCCAGACGACATATCACCATTACACTCAGGCTTTTTCTGTTTATCAATTATAATATATATACACTAGATTGCTTAAGAGATATAATTTACGGTACTTTATCCTTTACTAACGGTCATGATCAAGACCAATTTTAAGTCGATTAAAAAAAAT
>JABUQX010081785.1:10000-15000 GCA_015478945.1 Trachelipus rathkii
ATATAATAATAATAATATTAATATAATAATATATATATATAATGATATAATTATATATATATAATATATATATATAATATTATTATATATATATAATATATAATATAATATTAATATTTAAAATATTAATAAAATATAGAAAATAAGACTTTCTTCATAATTAAATATTTATGTTTGTTATTTATATTTTAATTACAGAATTCCAAATTATACATTCCTTGGTGTAAATGTTAGGTATATTTTTCAGGAGCATTAAATGGTTAATAACAAATGCTGATTCAAATGGAGCTCAGTGGATTAAAAAACACTTTTTCAAAACTAACCAGCTATATTCATGTTGAGCGTGCAAAAGACCTAATAATAAAGACCATGAAAATATTATTTTTGACCTGTAAATTTGGCATCCGTATAATTGAGTTTTAAACTGGTAATCGATTTCAAATAATTATGAGTTATATAATTGAGAGTTACATATATTATAAAAATAATACCATGATCTTTTACATAAATTTGCACCAACATATGAACTTCTTTTTAAAGAGATATTGCAATATAAATTACCATATATTAATATATTAATTTATTAGATATATTAAGATAAATATTAATATAATATTATATATATATTATATTTATATAATATAATATAATAATATATATATATATAATAATATAATATAATATATAATTAATATAATATATATAATTATTAATATATATATATAATATAAAATATAATATAATTAATATATATATATATATAATATATTATATAATATATAATATTATTATATATATATATATATATTATATAATTAATAAATATATATATATAATAATATTATATATAATATATATATAATATATAATATTAATATATATATATATTAATATAATATATATTAAATATATTATATTAATATATTATATATTTATATATATATATTATAATATATAATAATAATTATATATATATAATATAATATATATATTAATATATAATAATATATATTAATATATATATATATATAATATATAATATAGATTATATAAATTATTATATAAATATATATTAACTATATATATATAAATATATTAATATATATATTAATATATATATATAAATAATATATTAATATATTATATTATAATATATATTATATTATATAATATATATATATATATATATAATTATGTTATATAATTAATATATAAATATATATATATATTAATATATATTATATATATATTATATATATATATAAATATATATAAAATTATAATATATTAATATTAATTATATAATATAATATAATTATATATATATATATTAATATATATATATATATAATATATATAATATAATATATATAATTATATATATATAATAATTATTAATTAATATTTATAAATATCATATAATTATTAATATTAACATAATATATATTATATTATATAATATATATATATATATATATATATATATGTTATAATATATATATATATATATATATTATAATAATATATATATATTAGTAATTATATATATATAATAATAATTATATATATTATAATATATATATTAATATTTAATATATATATAATTAAATAATATAGTATTATATATATATATATTTATATATATAATATTAATAATATATATATATATTATTTATATATATAATTAATATTATTAATAAGTATTATATATATATATATATAATATTAATAATAAATATATATAATAATATAATAATTAATATATAATAATTAAATATATATATATTATTTATATTATATATATATATATATATATTTATCATATATATAATACTTAATATATATATATATATAATATATTTCTTAAATAGATTTGTTAGAATTTATATATATCTTATTTATATATATTAAGATATTAAAAATGTGAAATATAATATTAATAATATATTATAATATATATATATAAATTAATATATATTATATATAATATATATATTATATATAATATATATATATAATAATATTAAGGTATCCACTCGGTAGTCGATACCCACTACATCACAAGCTATGAAATTATTATAATTTAATTTCGTTAATTAAATAACTATGTTTAGTATTTTATAAAAAAAAAAATATATTAATAAAATTTAAATAGATTTATCGTTTTTAAGATCCCTTATAAATAATAAAATCCTCAATAAGGTCTTAATATCTTATATAATATATATATATATATATATATATAATATATTAATATATATATATATATATATATATATATATATATAATATATATATTATATTAAAATATATAATAATATATTACATAAATAATTATTAAATTAATATATATATAAATTATAATATTTTATTATATATTACTATATATTATATAATATATATATATATTAATATAATATATATTAATATAATATAAATTTTAAATCAATATATATATAATATATATATAATATATATATATATATATATATAATATTATTTATATATAATTAATTAAATATTAATATATAATTATATATATATTTATATATTAATATATATTTTATAAATTTATAATATATATATTATTATATGAATATTATATATATATATATATTAATCATATTAATAATTATATAGTATATATTAATATTATAAATATATATAACTTATATATTATATTATATATTAATATATATATTTATATAATATTAATTAATTAATATTATATAATATAAATTAAAATATATATATAATAATAATATATATTATAATTATATATATATTAATATATATATTAATATATAATATATTTATTAATATATATATTAATTAATAAATATATATATATATTAATATATATATATTTATATATATTATATATATATATAATTTTATAATAATATATATATAATTAAATATATATTTATCAGAAAGTAATGCGTGGTCATTCCTAAGCAAATTCAGAGCTTTCAACTTATTGTTCTGACGGGTCCCACATGCCTTATACTAGTTATATAGTCTTATTCGGTTCCTGTTGGAATACTGGTTCCCACATTGGGTGGTTTCGGTTCCCCCTCCTTTTGGATAGAGTTGAGCTAAGGCTAAGAGGCTTATAAACTGTCCATACTTTCTGACTTATAATATAATCCCCTTGACTATACCTCTATTCTCTGCATATCGTATGACGTCCGTGAGTGCCTATAATACCTATATCTCTTTTCATAGGTATTACAACGGCTAGGATGCCTACGAGAGATTGTGAGCACTCTCGCATCCCTCCTCACTGCGTCTAGCCCCTCGTATAACTATACAAAGGTGCTATATTGCTCTTCTCATTAGAATATATGGTGTATTGGAGGACTACAAGGATCATCGTATGTAGGTTACACCTATATATATACTATATTTATATATATACCTTCTTTTCCAGCCATCAATCTTATTTT
This sequence comes from Trachelipus rathkii, assembly GCA_015478945.1. Classification (NCBI taxonomy): domain Eukaryota; kingdom Metazoa; phylum Arthropoda; class Malacostraca; order Isopoda; family Trachelipodidae; genus Trachelipus; species Trachelipus rathkii. The sequence continues at coordinate 13,450 of JABUQX010081785.1, forward strand.
TAGTGGTAAAAATACTACCTTCTTCTTTTTATTAATTAGTTCTCTCACTACTTAAAATAATTTCATCTTCTCTCTATAAATCCCGCGTCTGCGAGTACTCCACCTATACTAATAGATGAGAATTTGAGTGGAGCGTTAGTGATACAAGTAGGTCACCGGGTGGTGATTTACTTTCCAATTTATTTAAATGTATTTTCCTTATGAATTATTTTTTTTTAATTTATTTATTATTTTTTTTTTTTTAGCCTACCCTCCTTTTATGAAAAGGGCTCAAGTATTCCAGAAGACTTTGGCATGTTATTGATAAAATAAAAAAAAAAAAAAAAAAAAATATATAATATATATAATTATATATATTTATATATATATATAATATTAATATATATATAATTATATATATATATATATGATATATATTTATAATATAAATAATATTATTAATATATATATATATATAATATATATATATATATATATATATAAATCTAATATTAATATTATATATATAAATATATTATATTAAATATATATATTATATATATATATATATATAATATTAATATATATAATAATATATTAAATATTAATATTAATATATAATATTAAAATAATATATATAATATATATAAATATATTTATATTATATATATATTAATATATATTAATATTATTTAATAATATATATATTAATATATATATATATATATATATTATATATAATATATTATAATATATATATATATATTATATATAATATATGTATATAATTATTATATATATATATAGATTATATATTAATAAGTAATATATATATATTATAAATCAATATTATTATATTATTATATATATAATATTAATACTATTATATTTATATATATATTCAGATTGCCCTTAATATTGTTTTATAATATATATATATAAACATAAACTCAACTAATAATTAAAACTCTAATAACTTAATTCCCTTTGAGCGATCTTCTCAATTGGTTAATTAACCAATTTTTCTTAGACTTTGATACCTGGAGTAAAAATGACAAAGAACATTCGTGTAACAATAGCTTTCTAAAGGGAATGATGACGTCATCAACACTTCAAAATGCAAGCTATCGTAAGTTCCCAAGCAAATTTTATACATCCCTAATCTCCCTCACCAACAATAATGATATAGTAATCACTCGCTCAGACAAGGGTAACAATATTGTTATTTTAAACTACACAGATTATAATAACAAATGCAACAATTTACTAGCAGACCGTAACACATACGACCCTTTAACCAAAGATCCCCTTAAAACTTCACAAAATGAATTTAATAGCGCTCTCAAACACATCTGCAAAGAATACCCTCACATACACAATTCCACGAAAGCATACATGCCCCAACTGTCACAATTTTATGGAATCCCGAAAACGCATAAACAGAATATCCCCGTGCGACCAATAATATCAAATACAAACAACATCACTTACAAACTTTCAAAATGGATTTCCGAACAATTCAAACCGCTAATCAGTAATATCTCAACTTCACACATCACCAACACTACCGAT
>JABUQX010081785.1:25000-27500 GCA_015478945.1 Trachelipus rathkii
TGGTTATTCAATTTGTATATGGATGGTGTTATGAAAGAATTAGACTTGGGGTTGGCAGGAGATAGTGCTAGAATGATGGAGAATGTAAGAAAGTGGAGGATGCATTGTTTATTATACGCGTATGATTTGGTTTTGTGCGGTGAATCTGAAGAGATAGTTTGAAAGAGATTTGGCAGTGTGTGTAAAAGGAGGCGTTTGAAAGTAAACGTAGATAGGAGAAAGGTTATGGTTGTGAGTGAGTACAGTCCTCGGTGTGAATTCATGTTAGATGGTCAGCAGCTGGAAAAGGTGTCTTAGTTTAGATATATATTATATATGTTGGATGAAAAGGGAGCGGATGATGCAGAGTGTAGTAGGAAAGTTGTGGATGGCAGGAAGGTGGCTAGTGCAATTAAGTCGGTGGTGGATGTAATGGGACTAAATCTTGAGTGCGCTAGGGTCTTACATAAGTGAATGTTGTTGCCTGTATTAATGTATAATAGTGAGCCTTTGGTCTGGAATAAGAGAAATAGATCTACTTTAAAATACAATATGCTAAGATGGACAATCTTAGGGGCATGTTATGTGTGAGAAGAGTTGATAAAATGAGGAATGAACGTATTAGTGTTGTGTGTTGTGAATAAAGGATAAATGAGAGAATAAATAAAAGTACATTGAGATGGTTTGGTCATGTGGAAAGGATGGATAATAGTCAGTTGGTTAAGGGTATATATTATATATTGGTTAGTATGCTTGGAATCGACCGGCTAGGAGACCGAAGAGAAAGTGGATTTAGTCAGTAAAGGAATGCTTGGAGGTGTGAAATATGAGTTTTGCAAAGGCGAGAAGAAAGGTGCATAATAGGAGTGAATGGCATGGTTTTGTGAGAGCGTATGTCTATTAGCCCACCTTGGGTAAGGTATGAACCTGCATTGACGAGATGCCATAATGAGGATCCGTTGATGTCACGTGAAGCTCTAGGGTGGAATTTCTGCTTGCGACGAGTTCTCATTAATAGGTATAAAGGGGGCGGCAAGGCTGGGCCTTCTTTTCGACTTGTGTCATATTCTTTACTACTTTTCGTTTCTAGTGCATGTTACTTTTATACCTGATCTTGAGAAAAAGACATTTGATGATATATATATATATATATATATATATATATATATATATATAACCTTAATATATATATCTATATATATATATGTATATATATATATATATATAAATATATATATATATATATATATATATATATATATATTTATATATATATATATATATATATATAAATATTATATATATATATATATATATATATATATATATATATACATACATATATATATATATATATATATATATATATAATATATATATTAATATATATAACTTTATATATATGTATATATAATAATATGTACTTATATATATAACTTAATAAATATATATATATATATATATATATATATATAACCAATAACAACAACATATATATATATATATATACTATATATGTAATATATATATATATTTACAGTTAACCACCACTCACGGGCTGGACCATTTTCAAGGATGGGACAGAAGATAAAACAGAAAACTTTACTGACCCTAAGCTTAACACAATCTTAGGTAGTGGGCAGTGGGCTTTAAGAGAGGAAGGAGTTAAATACAGTTGGAAATACAGAAGTAGGCAAAATATTCTACAGAACAGAGGTAGCTGGAAAGTAGGCACTACAACGAACAAGTCTTGAGTTTTCAATACTCACGCAATATTCATGCCCGAGAGAAAGGCACCCTTGTGTTACAGAAGTGGACGCAAGGGGTGGTTTAATACGGGCCAACTGCCTGACCACCTCCCATTGTAGCCCATATGGAAAAAGAGAGATGAGCCAATGACATGTCTCGCAGTGATATGAGGGTCAAGGGGAGTTTGAAAGAAGGGGGCAGTTTACAAGTCTTTTAGCTTTAGATCTACCCTATCCAATAGATGGTGGAGCTGAGACCCCCAGATGTGAAAACAGCACTCCATACAAGGAGCGAATAAGGCCCTTATATAACTGGAGAGTAGCTGTTTAGAAGGAAAAATTCTAACCAGAACGAGACTCCCAGCTTCTTTGGGGCCACTATAGCAACCATTGTAATATGAGGTTTCCAAGACAATTTGTTCTTGCATTCACAGGACCAAGAATGTTTATATTTATTACAGGTGGAGACGTTAGAGACGTCGAAAATAGAGAAAATTAGAGCTGTTTTTGAAAGGAGATGTAGAGAAGTTGAGCTTTTAAGAGTTGAATTTTACACGGTTGCGGTGGTCCTACTGGGAAATCTCATCCAGATCGGCCAAAATAGAATCGGAAAGCTGAAGAGAGGCAACTTTAGATGCAAAAGAGGGAGCAGATCTGAAACGAGTAGAAGAATGGAGAATTGAGTCATCGGCATAAAATTGAACAGGGAGTTGAAGTACAGCTGAGGAGATAATTGATGAAAAGTAGTAATAAGGTTGGAGATAAAACAGAAC
>JABUQX010081787.1:0-22204 GCA_015478945.1 Trachelipus rathkii
TGTGCCGTCTTTACCTTGCCCGTAATGACTAGCGCTAAGCGGCCCGAGTCACCTCCGGCGAACCTGTAAAACAGGGGATACTTCTTTTGACGAGCAAAGGCGCCGCCGCCTTTCATCACAAGGAAAGTGCGCTAACTTCCTTGGTTCTCCTTACTGGACAAATCTTTCTTGGCCTCTTGGCCAAAACATCTCAGCAACTTCTGTAAATCTCCCTTCCTCTGAGGTTCTTTGTTAATATTCTCCAGCCTGAAAAGAGCGCAATCTCTTCCGGCCTCGCTATTTCAAATAACTTTCAACCCTAGAGCGATTCTTGGGCATATCTCTTCCTCCTCCCTTTTCCTTCTCAGGTGTCCTATGTCTTGCCTGTGATTACATTTGATCGGGTGCATTAGCTCCTCTAAATCTTATAGAAAAATTAGAACAGGTGGGGGCCCAGATGGCATTCCTTCCCCAAGTTTTGAGGAGTGTGCTTCCGTGCTATCCCCGCCCCTTGTTCAACTATACTCCCTATGTCTCAATACGAGCACTTTTCCCTCAGTGTTGGAAGCTCCACACATAGTCCCAACCTATTTCGAAATATGAAGCACTCTGTCTCAAACTTTTCTCGCTATAGCTCTCACCTTGTATTCTTATCTAAGATTCTTTGAAAAAACACTTCTCAACTCTTCACTTCTTAGATTATCTGGAAACTCTTCATTTCCTTCTTTCGGATAGCCAGTACGGCTTTCAGCGCTTAGAGGTTCTTTGCTGCGATTATACTTTCCTATCCTCGCTTTATGGTTTTCAGCTTTTAGGAACTACAGAGACTTGCTGTGGTGGCGCTTGACATTATCCAAAGCGTTTGGACCGAGTATGGGCACGCGGTCACTGAGACTCTCCAAGCTCCCCTCCTTTGGGTTTTCCTTCTTCTCTTTGCTTTACTTATGTCTTACCTTTCTTTCAAATCTCTAAATATCAGCAGTTGTTGCTGCACATCATAACTCTATCCCACTCATATACCAATGACTTGAACCCTTCATTCTTCAACCTCATTTCAATTCTGCTCTCCTCTTTTACTTCTAGAATTTGCCTCTCGTCTTAATCTTTCCTATTTCTATTCTCGCTGATCTGGATAGAATCGTCTCGTCTCAACCCTTTGAAATTCAATTCTTCGTTAAAAACCCAACTTCTGCAATCTCCTTTCTTCTTAAGAACGCATTTCTAACTTTCTACCTCTGTCGATGATCGTTCTGTTTCTCCTGTTGACAATATAAACATCCTTGGGCCTTAACATAAACAAAAAAAATGTCTTGGAAACCTCATGTCACAACGGTTTGCTTAGGGCGGCCTCAAGAAACTGGAGGTTCTGTTTAGACTACGAGACTTTTTTTTCTATTCTCAGTTGCTCACCATCATACAAGGGTCTCATCCGGCCCTGTATAGAGTACTGTTCTCCATATCAGGGGGGCTCTGGTTCAACCCGGCTTTTGGATAGGGTCGAGTCAAAGGCCCAAAAGGCTTATAAAAACTGTTCGTGGTGCTTTATCTCTATTCTATAGGCACCCCAGCGCAAGTGCTCGAGGGAACTTATTCATTTGCATACCCACCACCTTTAGCGGGACGCCCTGCATAGCACAAGGGAGGCTGTATTTCTGCGCAACAAGTTTTGTGTTTTATTGGTTTAACTCCAGGCTAGTCGCTGTGGTGCTTCCTTCTCTTTCCTTTCACCTCTGTTCTGTGGAATTTCTCTTCCATCATCTGTATGTCCTGTTGAATTTAATATCCCTCCACTTTAAAGCCTGCGTCCTGTGCTTCATCTGCGTAACTTGGGCTAGAGGGTGAACTTTTGAAGTTCACACACCCCCTCCTTGAATAGGGCTCGTCCCGTGAATTTTTGAGTGACAAAATGTAAAAAAAAATCCTTAGGGGGCAGTTATGTGGCAAATGAACTAAATCCCCACTCACCCCATCCAAAACAGCATCAGATGATCCAGAAAATCGCACTCCTTCAAAATTTACCCTCAGTGGAACCATATGTTGCGCAACCACACATGACTTTTACCATCACACTTGAAATTTACTTTAGAATGGACTTCACACACACAAAAATCTACCATAGCTCTCTACAAGTCACTCATCAGAATTGCAAATCTTTCTATCCCCCCTCTCATTCCTTTCCACACCAACACAAACACAATTCACAACCACACCACTCATTTTCAGCCTTTCCTTCCATCTTTGTTTCAGTACGGCTAGCAACAAATTTGCCCTTCTACATACATCCGATTCACTCTCTCCTCTTCTCTCAACATTTATTCCTCTGACATTCCATGATCCTCAATCAACATTTTCGCGAAAGATAAACACCGGCTTACGGCAATCACACCTTCCTCTGAGCCATGATTAGCATTTCCGGCAAGATAAGTGTAGTGGGCAGCCAACCCACTACACCATCACTTAGTCCTTCTACATACGCAAGTTATATATCGGCAATTTGGCGCCCACTCCATAGGGATATAGGGATAGGATTCTGGTAGTGCATATCTAGAACAGGGGTGGGATATAAGTATGTTTAGATATGGTGGATTAAAAGATGGTGTCTCTAAGATGTTGTTTCGAGGATGAGTGTGGATATGACGCGAAACAGAAAGTCGAATTTGGAATGTCATACATACAATAATCAAAATGGGTATATATTATATATATAATGAGATATTATATATATATATATAATATATATATATTATATAATATATATATATAATAAATATATATAAATATATATAATATAATATAGCTACGTAGTGACCGGGCCGGCCTCTTTAGGAGGGGTGATCCGGTCTTATAAAAAAAATTAATTCGCCTCATTTAATAGCATGGGTAGTAATAACAGTATTTAGATTCATAATTTAATTCTAGAAGTTATATTTTTAAAAAAGTAGAAATTAGGGTACAAATGTCCTTCAATAGAATTCACTTTCTGAAAATGTGAGTTTTTTAACTTCGTTATAAAATGAAAAAATTGTGGATCGATTATTTTTTCAGTGATACACTCGAGTATGTTAGCTTAAACTGGCAAAGTAATTTTGATCCAAACCGTATTAGTGGCAAAAAAACGGGCCTAACTTGCGGTTCACCCCGCCGTAAAAATTGATTGGGGTGAAGCGGACCACTGTTTTTCGTATTTTACGTATTATTTTGACATTTTTATTATAAAATTTAAATAGAATAAAAAGTTACTTATTAAGTGAAAATGTTTAAAAAAGTGAAATTTTTAATAAAAAAACGATTCAAAAAAGTGTCAAAATTGGGCGGGAGAGGGGTGAATCGGACACCTTATTTTTATTCTTATTGTATTATTATTGAATTTTTATATTATTACAAATTTTAATGATAAATAATTATATATAAGTAAAATTAATATAAAAGTTGAATTTACGTAAAAGACGAATTTAAACAGCATGGTCGAGTCACCCCTCAGTGGTCGGTCCGGTTGACAATTACAAACAGAAGTCTGCTTATTTCAAACTTTAAAACTTTTATTTTAGTACATTATTTTGTGTGCTTTTGACCGACTATAGGGCCGTGTTTACAAAAAAAAATTCAAAAAGTGCATTTTAGGAGAGTTCACTTATGCATGGAGGTCCAGTCACCCGCCCACGTATATATTATATATTTATTATATATATGATATATAATTATAATATTATTATAGTAATATAGTTATAATATATATTATATATAATATAATAGTAAAATAAATTAATAATATCCAAAATTCTTAATATGTTCAATTAATCGGAAAAATTGACGATGATGATTGAAAAAAATATTTGCTGATTTTAAGTAAGAAGTATTAATCGTCCCAATCACTAAATATATATATATATAATATATATATAATTATATATATATATATATATACTATAACGATATATTATCAATACTATCTTTTTAATTTGTTACATGTTCTAGTTATCAAAAATATATATTATTTTCATTATAAAATACTGAAAAGTAAATATTAAAGATTTCAGCACTTTCATGAATTATATTTTATATGTAGATAATATAAGTTATTATACATATTTGCTTATATAATAATAATTAAATATATATATATATAATATATATATTATATATATATATATATTATAATACTATATTATATATGATAAACATCATGAGAAATTCCCTGACATCAGGTTGTTAAACGCAAGCTTCAGAACACCAATGTTTATTTCTTGCTTAGTAGGAACTGAACTCCTTCGTAAAATATAAAAATATAACAGACTATAAATATATAAAAGTACAAATACTAAATGCTAAAAAGTAAACATAATAATTATACAATTATCCATGGAAAATAGTTATTCCTGTTAATAAACATCAATAAAAAATTATCAGTATTTTTGACTTTTTATTTATTTTGTCCTTTTTAGCTTTTGTTTAAAAAACTCATAGATGTTACTTTTTTAAATATTATACCACATTCACACCAACTATATTAATACCTATAAAAAATAACTACCTTCTAAATTACTGATGTTTGGATTTCAGAAAGGCTGAGATTAGGGTGGTGGCTTATATTACTCAATTTGTGGGGCTGCTGATCAATAAAGTTGCTTGAAGATGGGTTTATTAGCTGAAAATTCCTTTTTTGTTTCTTCTGGTTGGAATTAGCTGCATAGAGTTTCTTTGTTGTCCTCAGGTTTCTTCTATATAGCTTCTTTATTAATTACTTGTTGATTGAAGAATTAGTGCAATTTCTCTTAACACCTTGAATAGGTATCTTCTTTTTTAGCTAAAAACACTTTGGTAGTTCTATACTCTGTTTGTCTTCTTTGGCTTATTTTCGAATGAAGTTCAATGCTGTACTTTGCTTATTTTTATTTCTTTGTTTACTTTTAGCACAAGTTGACAGTTTTGTTGTTTCAACAGCCTGCTTGAGTTTCTGCAATGGCTTATAATTCTTGCAGTATTTCTAATTATCAGGTTTTTCTTATGTATTGGGCTTTCTTTAGCTTTATTCTAATTGCCAGCCCTTAATCTTGCCCCACCTTGTATTTCGATTCGAGTTATAAATGTGTTCAATCAATTTTGCTTTTCTACTTTTCTAATATATTCTACGATTTTTTTTGTAAACCCATAGTATAATGCTCACATAGTACACATTAGTAATGAAATTTCTGTATTCCTATATTAATTTTTTTTGTTCCTTTTTCTATACATATTTATGGAAAATATAACATATTCCCCCTTTGCTAAGAATATTAAGTTTTCTTGTTTTCTTAGTTTCCTTAGAGTTTATAATTCTTTTGTCTTCTTGGTTATTATCCTGCACTTTCTCTCAGCAAGATCAATTTTGTTATTTGAGGATTTCGAATCTGTTGTTATTTTTAAAGTATTCTTGTCTTATTTAGTTTACATCTACTAATTCCTCATCGTTGAGACAGCGTGGAGAACTGGGATCTCTTTAAATTCCACTATCTTGGTTTTGAACTAGGTATAAACTTTTCGCTCCCCACGTGGATTTAAATCTACGTAACTTGATTTAGAATTTTCGACCCTTATTCCCTGGTGCATAAGGACTATTTTTTTGCATGAAATGACTCGAGAAAAATCAGACAAACGCGATATTTACTCTAAATGGGGTAAAAACCCCCAAAGCGTAAATAGTCTGGCCTTTGAGAAAGACGGATGGTGTGTCATTTCGTCTTGATGAGCAGTTTTTGGTTATGTTTTTCCATAGGTTTTATTTAATTTCCCTATTAAATATTTTCTATGCTTAAGAAATTTTTTTTTTTCCAAAAAGCATATATTTGGACTTTATAGGTCATAAATAAAATGTTTACACAATATTATAATAGTTTATTTTCATTTTAATTTGTTTTTGGGGCAAACGGAAAGGGTTAAAAGAAACTAAAATCTTTCCCAACTTGGTGTGACTTTCTCTAAACCATTTACTTCTTTTTTGAAATAAGGGACATAGCATACTTCAACATCTTTTTCCAAAACAAAATCAATCATATATACTGAACTTGTTTCCATCTTTATATAAGTAGCAATCTTTGTCCTGAAATAATCCTGGAGGAAAAAGTTATATTACCTTTAAGAGTTAGTAGATGATTTAGTGTTAAAGCTTCTAATTTTTCTAAATCATTTGAAAATTCTGTTATTGCGTCTATTATTTATAATGAATTCTTCTCACAGAACAAAGTGTTCAAGTGATCATCTTGTCAAGCCTTATTGTGTCTGGAGCTTGTAATATATTTCTTACAGTTCTAATATGTCTCTGAAAATGACCTCCTTTATGAAAAGCATGAGGTGGTTGGAATATCCACTGTATTTCTTTTTGCTCAAAAAAATTATTTACTTGCTTATTATTCCAAATTTTAACTTGTCCTTTTAATTCTTTGTTAGCTTTCACAAAGTTCAATCCATTATCTGATCGGATCAATTTCACATTGCCTCTCTGCGGCTTATAAATCTTCTTAGAGCATTGATAAAAGCATCAGTATCTAATGAATATAGCATTTCTAAATGTATAGCTCTGCTACTTAAACATGAGAATATTAATCCATATCTTTTTTCTCTTACCTTCCCCCTTCCCCTTACTACAAGAAAAGGGCCAAAGGCATCTATACCAATACTTGTAAATGGTGGTACATCACATTTTAATCTATCTTTCGCCAAATCTCCCATCAACTGCTGAGTTGGCCTTGTATGGAGCTTTCTGCATATAATGCAATCTTTTAGGATCTTCTTATACTTCTGCTTGCTCCAATGATATAGTACTTCTCTCTTAAAGCATTTAAAACTGTTTGGTTTCCTAAATGTCCATTAATTCTATGGTAATGTCTCATTATTAGCATTGTAGCATGACTATTTGGCAAGATATTGGATGTTTAAAATCATATGATACATCATTCAGATTTTATTCCTCCCACCTACTCTTAATATTCCATTATCATCTAATAAATTGTAGGAATTTTGCCATAAGATGGCCTCTTTGGTAAAGGACTTCTTTCTTTTTTATTTGTAGATATCATGAAATTCTTATGTTTGTACAATTGTAAATAGCCTTCTGCACTTTTAAATTCTGTGATTGTCATAGCACCTTATTCCAGGTTTTTATGCAAAATTTTCTTAACTCTTAAAATCCATGCTACTTTTTTGTTTTTTAATTCGATTCCAATTTCTGACACAGAATTTATGAGCTTGTCTGTTGAACTTCTTGTTGTTGTATGGCCATCACTGGTTTACATTTTATAATTTCATCATTTTCATCTAATTGATTTTCTTTATTTTGCTCAGCCATTGAGCTTTGTCTGTTGTAACCAAAAATTCTGGACCAGGGTCCATAGTTGTATTGTTCAAAAACTTCATTAACGATACCCTTTACGCTATATCTGCAATTATTTTAGCTGCCTGGTACATAATTCCATTGGCTTATATCCGTTTGTGATCTAATATAATTAACTCTATTATGTACAAATCTTTTGAATCTTTTTGATTCATTTTTAATATATTGTAATACAATTTCACTATCTATCCAAAAATACTCTGTTTATTTTCATATCTAATTCATTTTTTAAAATTTGATGTATGTTGACAGCTAATTTGACTGCACTCAATTCTATTCTTGGTATAGTTAACCATCAAATTTATCTTAATGGTTATGCAATTTTTAGATAACACCAATGAACATATATTTCATTAGTTCTCTCGCAATGAACCTATATATGCACTGCAGCATATGCAATTTGTGAACCATCTGAAAAATAATGTTATTCTACCCTTTTATACTTTAAACAATTTGGGAATGTGTATGGCCCTTAGGAACTTGAAAAATTTCATCTAGTATTAACATCACTTTACCATTTATGTAACTTTATCTAATGGGAATCATCCCAGTTAACTTCTTATCCGCATACATTTTTGAAATATTTTTGGCTACTTAGTAGTATGGACTAATAAACCCAAGTTGGATCATATTGGAAATGCAAACTGGTATGCTTCTTTTTGTCAAATTTTTATTTTGTATTATCTACTCCAAGCTTTCATTAAATCTATTTCTGGGTCCCAACTTAAGCCTAATACCTTTTGTGAAATTTATTTAAGGATAAGTTTATTTCTTAAAATTAAATAAATGTATTGTTTATCAATATTTTCTAAAATTTCTTTGAATTACTAGCTACTTGATTGAAAAAAACACTATTTTTAAAATTTCTTTAACTTCTTTAAAATTGCTACAGCTCATTTTCTGATTTTAACAGACTTTAAACAATATCTACAGAGAAATCTAAGTATGTATCTTTGGCTAAAATTACTGAATTTCTTGCCTTTCAAATAATTTGAGTTTCAATGTTTCATTTCGAAGCTTGTAAGAGTAAACCAAATATTATGACTTTAAACTAAGAGCTGGAGTTTTATCTAAATTACCATCAGGAAACCATAGAAAGCGCTGATAATCTTTATCAAGTACCTGGAGTGTGTGGATAAAAATTCGTTCGCATATCTGCTGAATGAAAGGCATAAGTTTCTCGTGTGGCCGAACCTAAGTGGGCGGAGTTAGAAAACATATTAGTCTGGCCCTGTGAGCTAAACTTATTATTTAAAGAAATCCATGGTATGGGTAAAGCTGCATTAATACTTACTCTTTTCATGTTTTTTCTTTTGGGATGGATTACACTATGGTGTGTTTAATAGAATCTGTCATTGTTAAATAATTCATGTTTCTCAATTTTCTATGTAAACAATAGTTTTAAATTCATTTATTTTGTTACTTGTACAAATAATTTATCCTAAAATTTATTAGGTTAGGTTTGGTAATGCTTGATTTTTGTTTTTAGGAAAATGCTGATTTTTTCTTTTTTAATGGTAAACCAACTTGAAATTTACCATGTATTGTTCTTGTAATGTATTTTCAACTTTATTCTTCCACTTCAAATCTTCTACACTTTCACAAACTTGCTCAGGATTCTTTTCAGAAAACTCTCTTAAGCAATATTTTTCAAGTAAATTATCATCTTGTTCTTGTATTTGTGTTTTATGACATCTTAAACTCATGAATGCTGGTATACCATCTGGTGTCGAACCTTGTAATGCCCATCCAAATGAATATTTAACTGCAAGGATAGTTATAATGGCTTCCACTACTTCCAAGTTTGCTTCCAAATCCTGATTGATTTCATTCCTATTTAATTCTCCTATTTTGATTCTATGAAGTTGAAGGGCACATGATTTAAGTATTCCAAGCCATTTATATCTTTGATAGATGCAGACCCATCTTTTGGGAATGGACAATTGTTTTTACAATAATGGTACTGATGCTTCCACGTTACTCATTCCATTATCAAAAATTTCTTCATAGTTATTCAATGTATATTCAAGATATTGATTTAGTCTAAATGGTAATATCTATTTCTTTCTGAGGTTTCATATATGACATTACCTAGTTCTGGCAGCTAAAATTAATCCAATAAACATGCTGAGGAATATGTGGCTAGTCCCATATATGTTTTAATCACTTTATCTTTTCCTTTGATTTCAATTTTGCTGGGAGTGCTGGGTAAGCAGCTTTATATTACTTACTTTTGTCTGTGAAAGGTTTTGCTTCATTACTTCCGTGACTTTTGACTCTACCTTTTATCTTTATTTTTCATAAATTTCACAGTGAGTGCTGCTGTGAGATATTGGAACCCATCCTCTCTTTGGCCACATCTTTCTCTATGCATAAACCAAAGTATCAAGTGATTTTTTTCACATTTTTCGGGTATTTTACAATTTTTACTAAAATGATTTTATCTGAGTAAGAATTTAAAAAAAATTTATTGTCTTTAATGTACTGTTATTTCATTTTGGCATGTATATTAATATTACATTTAATTATTACTATCCAGTCAGTTTTACAAAAATTGCAAAACTGCGATTTATTATTATTATTATATACAACTATTATTACTATTACCATAATTCTTTTTATTGTCATTAATTATTATTCATTTATTATTTTATTTAATTTATTTTTTCTTGTAATATTATTTCCTTTTGTATAAAGTGACTTACCTTTTTCATTTTGTAATTTTGTTTGCTTTGGTTTGTACCAATGCCAAGTTCCGAACAAAGGTGTATTCATGATCCTTGCTTTTTCAAAAACTTTGTTAATGTCTATTATTTTATTTTTCTCATACATATATACTTTATATCTCCACTTATCACGTTGTTTGTAGGGAAGTTTTTTAACTTTATTCTTTAAAACGTTTTGTTTTATTCATTTAAAGGAGTAATATTTCCAATTGCATTATTGATAGAGTCTTAAAAACAAGGAAAAATCTTGCCATAGTTCACCATCCTATTCTTGATTTATTCCAGTCTTTCTAACTTTTCAATATGTTTTGCAATAACTTGTTCATTTCCATAATGTTTCTCGAGTTTTTCTCTACTGCCTTTTTATAACTTATTTTTTCATCTAAATGCATACAACTTCTTACTATGTTTTGCTTTACCTTCTGTATACTTAATTAAATAGGAAAAGCTTAAAATTTTAGTCTCACATTTTCCTTCTATATTAGTTTTAAAACTAGCATAAAATCTAATTTAGGTCGGATCTTTCAGATATTTCAGGTTACATTGGAAGAGGATTATTAATACTCACTTCTAACCTTTGTTTTAAAATTTCTACTATTTAGATTCCTGATTTTGATTTTACCTATACTTAATTTAGTTTCTGAAAAATTTACCATTTTTATTTTCATTTTTTCACAGAGGATATCGCTATACTGAAAATGGACTTTTCAATTTTTGTTCAATTTTTATAAGACTCTGCTCTAAATTTTTTATATGACTCCTGTGTTGGTACAAATCCAAACTTTTTAGTTTTTTTTTGGCCAAGTATTGTTCATTCTCTTGGTAATTTTATTTCACTTTTTTCTTCGCATGTAAAAAGCATAGCATTCTTGCACTTGTATGAAAGTAGCACATTGCTTTACTCATTTTATTGATACATTACTTTGCGACTGTCTTGTGGTCTAATCCGGGCTCATTTTATTCATATATGAATGTCAGTTGTAATTTCAAATTAGGCTAGTTTTATGTAAGCCATGCTGGATTTTATTCTGCTTCTACAGATTCTGTAATTAATTCACACAAGTATTTTTTTAAGGACTACTTTTGCGGTCTAATGTGTTTTATTCATCGGCTTTATTTTCATAACTTAGTCTTATTGATTTTAAGAAAGCATGTCATAATTTTCTTTTCACTGTATTAGTTTTTTTTGTTATGGCAGCTAGTTTCCTGAAGGAACCTTAAACCCTCCTTCAGTTGTTTCAGTTTCAGTTTCATCTATATTTTCTATTTATCGCTCATTTTTTTTTTTGTTTGCATTTAATAAAAAATGTGAGATTAATAGTTAATTAGTGGTGATCTCAATATTTATTTCTATATAAAAAAGGAAGTAAGGAAGGGATTTTACTTATTGACCACAATTATGTACACGATTATATTATTATATATTCATATTATAAAATTTACCTTGATAGATGATATTTTTATTATTTTTATTTTTGCTATGCTTAATATACTTATTGTCAACGGATGATAAGTCATCCTAATTCTGAGCGACAGCTTTGTTTCTTCATCAAAATTAGGAAGAAACTATATTGACTATTGTACATCAAGAGAAATCCCTTGACTCCAGGTTGTAAAAACGCAGCTCAGAACACAATGTTTTTTTTTGCTTAGTAGGAACTGAACTGGTTAAAAAATATGAAAAACAAAACATAAATATAATAAAAGTAACAAAATACTAAATGCTAAAAAGTAAACATATAACTTATGACATTGGTTTTGCATGTAAATTTCATTCGAAATAACATCAATAAAAAAATTTTATCAGGTATTTTTGACTTTTAATTTATTTTTGTTCCTGGTTTAGCTTTTGTTTTGAAAACCTCATAGATATTACTATTTATATTAATATTATACCACATTCACACCAACTATATAATACCTTATTAAAAAACTATTACCTTCTAATTTCTGATGTTTTGGATTTTCAGAATGGGCTGAGATTGGGTGGTGGCTTATTATTACTCAATTTGTGGGCTGCGTGATCAATAAAGTAGGCTTGAAAGATGGCTCTATTAGCTGAAAATTCCTTTTTTTTCTTCTTTATTTTGATTTTTAGCTTGCATAGAGTTTCTTTGTGTTGTCCTCAGGTTTCTTCTATAGCTTCTTATTAATTATACTTGTTGATTGAAGAATTTATTCAATTGCTAATGTTCCACCTTTAATAGTTTTCTTCTTTGTGAAATATAAGTCCTTGAACTGAATAGATGTTACTAAGTGTTTTCTTCTTTTGGCTTTATGTTGAATGAAGTTCAATGCTGTACTTTGCTTTTATTTTCTTTGTTTACTTTAGCAAAAGTTACAGTTTTGTTGTTTTCAACAGCCTGCTGTGAGTTTTCTGCAGGCTTATATGTTGCTGTGCAGTATCGTCTTAATTATCAGGTTTTTTCTTATGTAGTGGGGCTTTCTTTAGCTTTTATTCTAATTGCAGCCCTTATCTTGGCCCCACCGTGTATCTGCATTTTGTCATCAACTTTTTTCTGTGTTGCCAATCCAATTTTTGCTTTTTCTACCGTTTCTAATTTTTGGTCATTTTTGTTAACCAAGTTGATGCTCACATAGTACACATTAGTAATGAATTTTCTGTATTTCCTTATATTAATTTTTTATTTTGTTTTCTTCTATATTTTAATGGAAATAAAACATATATATATATGATATAATATATATATATAATATTATATATATATATAATAATATATATATATATATATATAATATATATATATATATATTATATATATATATATATATATATATAGATATAATAATATTAATATAAAATTATATATATATATAATTATATAATATATATTATATATATATAATATATATTATATTAATATTTATATAGATATATATATATATATATATGATATATATATATATATTGTCATTTGTTAAAGTGATAAGGGTGTTTGGGTATTAAAAGAGATAATATGATTTGTAAATTATTTAGGGTTGGGAAAAGGAAAAAAACAAGCTCGTTTTTTTCGAAAAAACGGTTTTTCATTGAAAAAAAAAGTAAAAATGTTGGTTTTGTTTTCCTTTTTTAAGTAGTTGTGGAATTTACAGTGAACAATTTTATATAAGTTTTAGCCAAATATGCATCTAATTTGGACATTTTTTGGTTCCAATTTCTTACAAGATGGAAGCCCCTGAGTTTGTGTTCAAATTTTTTATGGGTTTTCCATATTTTATTGATTCTGAAAGTATTCATATTTTGTTTGTGTCTTCGTTAATTGTTCTTACTATGTTTCAGCTTCAGTTAAACTTTTTTATCATAATTATTTTAAACAGAATTTAGAAATTCCACGTGCAAAAAGTCGTGTGACTGTACTTTTTTAAGGAAATAAAAGGTAGCAAGAAGGGCCCTCGCATGAAATGTAACTTTTGTTGGTAGACGTTGCAAAACTAGTATTGTATGCTCATAATCTAGAACTAGGAAATTCTGAAAATTTGCCAACCTGAGGAGAAGATGGATTTATGCTAAGGCAGCTTGCTTAAAAGTCCTGTTCCTGCCCCTGCCCTTCACCACTGGTCATTCTCACACGATACTTCATACGACTCTGAGATATTAGACTTATCAGTCGTATCAAAATTAAATGTGGCTGATCACGCTTGATGAGCCCGTGATACATGAGTTGACAGAGCCCGCACAGGTGTCAGTACTCAGAGGTGCTGGGTCTGGGGAGTGGGGACTAGGGATTAGAAAAAAGTTTGAATTTTCAAAAAGTTTTTTTGGGAAAATATTCCAAACACGTGCCAATATTTATTAGTCATTCACTCATCCGTCCTTCATTACAATCTGGATAATTTTAATTTCAATTATTTTATTGATTATCATTTGCATCCCTTATGCATTGAGTTTGTCATTCAGACCATTCTACCATATAAAATATAAATACATTAAAATATAAAGAATATTAAAATGATTATATGATACAAATGTAAAATACATAGTTTTAAAATTAGTAAGTAGAAAACCTACAGACACAGTCCGCAGGATAACAACCTACTGATAAATGTAACGAAACAATTGATAAAATATAAGAGGAAAGTATTCTAAAATATTGATATAAATAAAAAATGGAATATTGGTTTAATTTTAGGTATCCTCATATTTTGAAAAATGATAAAAATACTCAAGTAAAATATCATATTAGCCTCTTTATATTTTTAAAAATACATTTAATGAAAAAAATGAAAAAAAATGAGAAAAACAAAAAAAACATGAAAAAAAAATTTTTTCCTGAAAAAAACATGATTTGAAAAAAACGTTTTTTTTCCCAACCCTAGTAATTATACCTATGTCATGATTAAAACTTAGCAATTAATTATACAACTTACTTTTCATGGAAAATAATTCATAATAATAAAGACTATAACTTACCTCATCAGATCCATCAATTTCATTTTCCATTTCAATGTTTGGTAAATTTTTATTAAAGAAAAAATTTGTTAATTTGGTATGGAGATTTTAAGAAAGAACTCGATGTCTATAACACATGATGCTTATTTTGAACTCTATTCATCTGAAAAGATAATTTTTTATTTTTATAAATATTATTATTATTAGGACCTTATTCAGTTTATACTTAAGTATTATCCTCATATAGTAATATCTGAATAACCTAACACTAATCATATATATATATATATTATATATATAATATATATATATATATATATATATATATATATATATATATATATATATATATATATATATATATATATATATATATATATATATATATATAATATATAAAAAGGGCAGATTCCAGTTATTTTAAATGATTTCCCATATCTTTGTCTTGGTTGACTGAGGAGATTTCAAGGGTCTTGTTGGTGATTTAGGCATATTATTGCTTATTATTTGGAAAAACCCTTGACGATTATGCAAGCATAATTTTTGTTTTTATTATATTCTAGCCATTGTATTATAAATAAATGTCTGCCTTAGTAACTTTTAGTATAGGCAAAAAGTAGTTGTGTTATCACTTGAAACACTGACTGAGGAAATTCCAATTGATTTAAAAATAGACCTACCTGGTGTTGTGTCCCATAAGTGAGATATCAATCAGGAACCATACTACAACTCTTTCCTGTACAGAAAACCCACTTCAACCTCTACACGGTGGTACTCGCGCCACCACACAACACAACATAGTCCTCTCTCCTTATATCGTGCGTTAAAGTCGCTCCCTGAATCCCTACATACAAGGAAAACAATAAAAAGCACCTTTATATAAGAAAAAGCGGGCCGAAAGTAGCAGTAAGATCGAGAAAGAACAGAGATATATAATCACACAAGAAGCAAGGAGAAAAATCGAAATTAAAACACAAAACAGAAACGGGAACAAACGAGCAACGGAGAACAATACCAAGCAAGATACTAAACAACAGTACACCACATGAAAACACTTAACCCAACACATAACACCATCCACTAACAATAGTAATTAGAAAGTAGCCCGCCAAACAAATTCAATTACCCCTTTTATATAAAATCCCTGCAACACTGCAATACCATAGCGCGAAACCAGAACTTTACACGATAAAAAACAACACAAACAGGACCTCGAAAAGCACCACCAAAATCAGCCCAACATATCACCACGTCAACAACAACCACCAAAACAATCACAATATACAAACAAGAAAACCAAGAAGCGAACCAAAAGAAAAGCACGGGGGAACCTTTGCCTACAAATCCCCAATAAAGACGGCGGGCTGCTGGCGGTGCAGTCGAGGAATGGACTCAATCAAAATAGTTCACTAACATCACCATCTCACAAAAAGTCGCTGCGGATCCAACCAACCGACAATAGCTGTCACATCCCAAAATAAAGATTGCTCCAGGCTTATTCCGACGGAAAGAGTATAAAGCGGGAAAGTTGTCTATTGACTTGTTAATTAAACAATTAAGTTTAAAAATCTGTCTATAATCCTTAAACAATCTCAAGGGCTCCACCTTCAGAATAAATATCAAACGATAAACTTATCCATCAAAATAAATAGAATATAAATGATAAATAAATATAATAATCAATATATAATATGAAATAAAAATATTACACATTCACAAGAATCTTACTATTTTTAAAAAAACAATAGTTCAGAAGGTGCCTAAATATTCTGACTAAAATGTAATACTGACATCCAAATTTGTGAGAATATTAAGACGTTCGAGGAGAGCTGTGAAAATTCCCCCAAAAGAGCAAAAAAAAATAAGTCTTTACGCCATACAACCATTTTGAAAGCATAAATATACTTCTTGAGCACAAATCGAAACCTCCAGCAATCCTTATGAAAAAGAAGTTCGCAAGAAGAATAAATATCTAAGTAAAATAACAATGGGGATAATATAATGCTAATATCTAGTATGATACTATGATAGCTATTGGAAATATATCGAACTCATCATATTTTAACATATTACATCTATAATCACTTGTAGGACTACCACTTACAAATTAACTAAAATATGGTATGTCATAATCTCTACTCACTTTTTTCTTATAATTGTCCCACACCTAGTAACTGCTAGCTTCATGTCTGAGGTCATGGTACTGATCAAAATTCCCCCTTCATTGACGTCTTACTATGTATATTTTATCTATTAAGTTCACTGTTTACAATTCAGTATAAAAAATAATAAGAGAAATTAATAAAATAGCAAAAAGAAAATAATAAATATAAACATGAAAAAAAGAAGAAAAAAATGAGATATAAAGCAGAGAAAGAGAGAGATAGGTGAGAGGAAGATAATAAATAATTAATAGAATAAAATAATAGATAATAGATAAATCAAAAAATATAATAATAATAATAGAGATAAAAATAAAGAAATAGAAGAAATTAATAAAATAAAGAGAAGACCTCCGTTTCAATGTGCGAAAGAGAAGCTGGAAAAACAAAGTTCATTATTTAGTAGCATATTATCACCTACAATTAAGAAAGATGGAATCGAGAAAGAAGACGAAAAATTAATGCAAACTAGAAACCAAGTAAGAAAGGCCTAAAACGCTTGATGTGCAGAAGAAGAACAAATCAAGTCAGTTAAAGGCACCGTTGAAAGGAAGAAAATAGGGTAGGGGTGTGCGTCAAGAGAGGGTACGACAAAACAACAGAACGAACATTAGAAAAGCAAACCACTAACATAGAGCCGACGAGTGCAAGAAAAACAACCTTAACCATATGACGTGCATAAAATGAGCCTCAAACCGGGACAGATTTATTGCCGTTGAACACTGGGGTCTTACGGTTATCCGAATATGCTATAGTTGATCACAAAAAATAAATATGTCAATGTTTACACACTTCGGTTCTATTTAGAGCCAAACGAGAGTCGAAACAAAAGTACGATATATGAAA
The DNA here is from genome assembly GCA_015478945.1 of Trachelipus rathkii. NCBI lineage: Eukaryota > Metazoa > Arthropoda > Malacostraca > Isopoda > Trachelipodidae > Trachelipus > Trachelipus rathkii. The sequence goes on from JABUQX010081787.1 coordinate 17,491, forward strand.
AAAAAGACCAAGGAGATAGCCGAACAGCCTTAATTCACATACAATTTGATGTTAGACGATACACAATTAAAGAACATACATTACAAGAAAAATTAAAACAAGTGAAGTCACGAAAAGATAAAGACGAAAATAATAGATAATAAGAATAATAATAAAGAATGTAAGAAAGAAGAAAAATAAGATATAACAAAAGAAATTAATGACAAAAATAAGATTATGAATAAGAGCGATAGATATAAAAGAATATAGATAATAATAATAAGATATATAATAAAAAATAATATAATTATAAGAAGATATCATATATATATATATAAGGAAAGGAGATAAGAAAAGTATTGGAGAAACTGGGCGAATCTCGTAGTCCGAACTCCTGTGCCGTTTATAGACAGAGCAGTGTGAGGCAAAAAAAAAAAAAAGAAACGTGGTACATCGAGAGAAAATAAGTTGGCATTACTCTCAATCCTTTGGATAAATGAAAAAGAATTATCCGGCGTCGTCTAAGGGAAGGTCGGATAGGGGAAAGGGCTGTCATCCCTTTGAAGACCGCATGGCAGGAAGGTCCTTCCTTTCCTGCTAATCTGATAAAACTCCCTGCACCTTCAAAAACAAACTTTTATCTCCCTAATTTATCATTCTCCTCCTCTCTCCTCTCCTTCCTCCTTCTCCTTCCTCCTGTCCTCCTCTCCTCCTTCCTTCCTTATATTTATTTCTATTCATAGTCTAACCTTTCAACCTAATTCAGAAGCCATTGAACCTTTAAAGACCATTATAAATATTATAAAAAATATATATATAATATATATAATGAAAAAATAAATATATATAATATATAACATATAAAAATCTTTATAAAAGGATAAATAGAATATATTATAAAGTCTGCCCCGTATCAACAGGTGAATATCGCATGAAATGGTGAGATGAAAAAAACCGCAACTTGCAATGGATCCCTCTTTCAGCTACTTTCTGTCGTGAACCCTCCCGCTTCCAAACCATTCAATTTCCCCTCTAAAGGGGCTCACGCGCCCACCAAGAGATTTGCGTAAAGGGCGGCTTAGTAGGTTTTCAATTATTCGCCCCCCAACAAGACCACGTGAGCTGGTGGAACGATAAAATATAAATAAGATAAAAATATATAATATAAATAATTATATAATATACTAAATAAAATAAATTAAATAATATATATTAATATAATAGTATATATACGTAATATTATAATATATAGAAGACATATATAGCTTCCTCACTCCCACAGATAGAATATTAATATACAATAGTATAATAAATATAATAAATAATAGAATATATATAATATATAATAAATAAAAAATAATATAGATAAAAATAAAATTATAAGTAATTTTAATAGAATATAATTATATATATGATATATAATATACTATAATATATATAAATTCTATATACCTAATAAAATAAAGAATTATATATAAATAATAGGTGGGATAACCAGCTACATAACGCGTACGTAACGCTTACAATGACCATTAACGGTAACGGGCTCAAAAAGAGTAAAAATAAAAAGTATTAAACCACACAAAATATAATTATATAATGATAGAATAAAATAAAAAATATAATAAAAAATTAAAAAGACAATATAAAATAAACGGAAAAGCCCTTGGGGTTTTGAACAACAACCTAAAAAAATAAGTTTGCAGCTTTTACTTTGCGATGTCCAATTACTTTTCTTTACTTCCGTATTCATGGTTCAAACGACGTAAAGGAAAAACTTAACAGTGCAAACAGCCAAGACTAAAATGCCATTAAATATTTTTCCTATAATACCTCTCAGCCTTAACCTCATTTGGGGCGGGCGCACTACATCATATCCTTCTGTTCAAACAGGAATCAATAATATTCAAGAATCTAATCTTGTAGGTTCCGTCGCAATTCTTTCTTGATTTTTTTAACGCAACAAAACTTTCATAAAGCACATATACCATTCCTCTTTCTATCATTTATCCAACCATTCAATATTAGGTCACTGTCGAACATTCTAAATTAAATTTAAGAAACAAACCATCAAAATAAATAAAATACACGTAGCCGGGTGAGGTTCAAGAAACCTCAACCTCCCGCAACGTCAATAATAATAATATAGAATAAATAATAATAAGATATAGTAACTATATAGGGTATAATATATATAATATATAATAAAAATAAATATAATAAATATAATCATATAAAATTTGCAGTCGGTGGAAGAACGCTCCATAAATAAAGAAATCATAAAATTTACAATCAAACAACACATTAAATATGTGCAATAATCCACTGTTACCACTTTCTTCATTGAAGTTGTTAAACATAAATAGAGGGGAAAACAGTTGTTACATCGTGTCAGGTTGTCAGTGGTTTGGTGGTTGAGAGAGAAGAAGAGCAAGAAAAGAGAAGAGGAGAAAGAAAGAGAGAGAGAGAGAGAGAGAACGAGGAGGAAGGAGAGAAGAGGAGAGAGAGAGAGAGGGAAGAGATTATACTAACTGAGAATAAATTGCAAAACGTGAAACGTAATTGTGTAATTGAAAACCTATTGAAAACAAAATTCTGTGTATTATCTTCGGCATAAAAAAAAGATTAAGACCAGGGTTCCCCTTATCCAAACCTTGAATAACTCTCAAGTAAATATCATTCGTTCGCAATCATGTAAGCTACGGAGAAATCACTTTGGCTAACGCTAACCGGATGTCTCTCAAATGAAGGAAATGTTTGTTAGTAAATATCTACAATAAGAATACTTAAATACAGTCCACAAAATAACATCTAATTGTTATTTTATCAGACAATAGAAATAACATAACCATATAAAAACGGAATATATATATAATTTAGAATATAATATATATATAAATATAATATAATATAATATAATAAGAATAATATATAGGGGAGTATATAGGATTGGAAAATAATACTAAGGTTAGTTAATTAAGCTTTGGTAGCTTAGGTTACCTCACAATTAAATGTATTACCCTAAAATATAAAAAAGACGATACATTAATGAATGCGATTTCGCCTCCTCGGATCACACTGGCTTAAATACCATATATATAATAATCAAATATAATAATATATAAAATAAATATAAAATAAAAAAAAAAATATCAATGAAATAATAAAAATAACAGCTTTATTATTCAGGTTTAATACATATCGGGACAGAACATAACCAATGAGAAACATTAAAAAAAAACTGTATGAGTTTCAATTCGAAGTAAATAAAAACTCACATATTTTAAAAATATAAAAAAGTGAATCTACCACCTAACTAACTAAAATAATCTTCTAAGTAAATATAACCTCACTTAAACCAACCAACTTATATATTATAATAGTTCACTTCCATCGTTTCAATAAACGCGTAAATCAAATTTATAATACATATGTAAAATAATACAACTCCTGCACAGCAACCGGCAACATGGTCGATAACGAACAGGAAAAATGAATCGAACTCATGGAAGAGATAATGACATGATCCTATATAATAATACATAATAAAAAATATATATAAATATAACATATATATATATATAAAAAAATATATAAGATACTAAGTATATAAATAAAAAAATATAATAATAATATATTAAATATAAAATAAAAATAGAATTAAAGCACTAATAGATAGAAAATAGATAACTAAATTTCAAGGGCGATACTCTTTTTTTCATCTCTACCTCAACTTAACATGGAAAAAATTTTAAATCTCAAGAATGTGATGCCATCCCATTATACCCGCCCCATAGGTCCATGCAAGAAAATTACTTGCACACATAAGCTATAAATGAAACAAAAGAAACTCGGGGGAATTATTAAAAACTAAAAACTCTTTCGATTGAATTCGCTTAGTGAATAAATGAGGCTTTCATCAAAGAGGAAAATTGAGACGAAAAGCGAGCAATAACAACACACACATAGAATCAAGACGACGAACTTTCCACTATGGGGGCAACTCAACTTCAATACTCCATTGACCGGCTCATGGCCGATGCAGGAAAGCAAATGAACTCAGAAGCAGCAATAAACTAGAAAATGGTCAAACCCTTTCCAATGTAAAAAACCGGGGAAATTGGTATATCCCAAGGAAGAATGCTCTCTTGGGTTGGAACCACAGCCCCCTTCTTGGCTTCTTCCTCCACAGTACACGTGTCCCTCGGAGTTGTCAAAGACTAACACACGGATGAAAAGCGAAAAAGAGGACATAAAAATTAAAAAGTAAATACCGAATATACTGATACTACTATATAGATATATAGAATAATATATATATATAGAATATATATATAATATATAAAATAAAATATAATAAATATATATAATATTATATACATATAATATAATATATAATATATTAAAAATATAATAAATATATATAATATATAAAATAAAATATATATATAATATAAAATATATATATAATAATATAATATATTAATAATATAATATAATATATAATAATATATAAATATATATATATAAATAAATATATAATAATTTAATTATAATATATAAATATAAATATAATATACTAAATATATATATATATATATATATATCAATATATAAATAAAATAATATATATAAATATATATATAATATTATAATATAATATAAATATTATAATATTAATATAATATATATATATAATATATATAATATAATATAATAGAATAATAAAAAGATT
>JABUQX010081788.1:0-20000 GCA_015478945.1 Trachelipus rathkii
CAGGCAGCGAGATCGAAGAAATGAGAGGTGGGATGAGGTGATGAGTTCGGAGGTAAAGATGGATGGGTACGGGGGATGTCACGGAGATGCAGGTGGCGGGTGATAAGTAGGACTGTAGATGCTCTAGCAAAAGAGCAGAGAATAAAGGTGTCTATAGGAGTGAATGGCGGAGTTTTTTGTTGAGGGGGTATGGCTGTGGCCCACACTGATGATTTATATGGAACGCCTACACTTGACGATATGCATGGTGAGGGTCCGTCGCGTCCCCCGTGAAGCTTCTTAGGGTGATTTCGTGAACTGCGACGATTTTTTCTCACTTATAAGGTAAAAGGAATTAAGTAAGTGACTGGGCCCTTTTCTTTTCGACTTCTGTCATATTCTTCTACTACTTTACTTTTTCGATGCATGTCACGCACCTTAACCCCGCAGTCTTGGAAAAAAAAAAAAGGATGATGATGATATTATATATATATAATATAAATATATATATATATATAATATAATATATATAATAATCATATATATATATATATATTATATATATATATATAATATATATATATATACTATATATATATATATTATATAATATATAAATATATATATAAATATATATATCATATAAAATATATATACATCAAAAGATATCATAATATATATAATATCAAAAACTAACAATTTCAACAAAATTCCGGCCCCCCTCCCTCACGCGAATCCCCATCCTTGCCCGACAACGCCCTCCTTCCTCAAAACACAAGCAGATAGCCTCGCAAAACACTACGCTAATATCTCCCGTAAACCAACCTACCCCAATAATAGGTTAACAAAAACAAAACTCAAAAAACTTCCCTCAGATGACAACCCTCCACCCCATTTTACAACCAACATGATATCAGAGACATCAAAACCCTTAAAATTCACCAGCAAACGGACCTGCCTCAATCTCAAACTTCCACCTGAAACACCTATGAGGAAAAGCATTCTCCTCATCACAAAAGAAAATCTTAACAAATCTGAAGCTCAATTAAATATACCAACCCAATCTGGAAACAAGCCTATTTTCCCAAAACTTAAACCCAAAAAAGACGCGCCAATTCCCCAATGCTCTCTCCCTCTAAACACCATCAAGCAAACTGCTTGGAAAGAAACTAATATTAAACAAAATACCCCCACACATCACCCTTCCAGAATTCCAACACGGATTTAAAGGCAATCATTCAATAACAACAGCCCTAACCTCCCTCACCACAACACAAATTAAATGGCTTGCACAAATATCCCCATCACACAGATCATACTCGCAACAGCCATCGACAATTAGCAAGCCTTTGACACTGTCCCCACATACATCCTTATACAAAAAATCCTTCAATCCCACCCTAGAAAACATGAATAAAAAAGTGGGCTCTCAAACTTCTCACCAATCGATAAGCAAGTCCTCACATAAAAACACGCCTCTCACACATTAAACATATCAAAACGGCGTACCACTAGGGCGCATTCTGCTCTCCATTCCTCTGTATCAATCTCTTTTACGCAGACATGCCCGGCACCCCTATCCAACCAATTACTTACGCAGACGACATCAGTTTCATTTCCCAACATGGTTCCACTTGTAAAAATACAGCCACTCACACAAACGGAATCCAAGAATAACCTACAATTTACCTAAGAAATTTGGTTTTGTACTCACGCATAGGATGACAGCTTCCCGCCCTTTAAATCCTCCACATCACCCTCCTAACCCACAGACCGCCAACATGACTAGACATTCAACCAATAGTCTATACCTGAACAAACATGACCCCTCCCTAAACAAAAGCCCCAAAACTATTAGGACTAACTGCGACGACAGACTATATGACTTTCTCCCGGCTACAATCAACCAATTACTTCTACAACCCAACGGAAATTAAACACCCTCCGAACCCTCTCGCCAACACAACTTCAGCGACAAAAAACACACCCTTACCACAATCTACAAAACTCTTCAGAACAAATATAAACTATGGCTCCCCCGCATGGTTCCCAGCACTATTCTAGCCATCCACTTAAACAAAATTACAAGTTACACAAAACACAGCACCCTTAGAATAATCACGATGTACTAAAACAACCCCCCCATTCACCATTTACATGACGAGACACATATCCTTCCCCTCCCTACCCACTTAAAGATGGTAGGGACACAATTTTTTCTTCCAAAAAACACTCAATCCAACCATCCTAAGGCCACAATACTTCCATACCCCGGCCGCTCCTCACCCCCGCAAACTTTATAATCGCATCTACAACAACAATCCTCACGCCCCCAAATAGGTCTTGCTCACCCACAGTCCATACACAATTAACTGAACACATATCTACAAACCGCCCCAATAAAATCTACTAAACCACCACATCCCCAAACTCTCCCCTACAAGAAATCACTGTCCAGAGAGACCAAAATTAACCTTGCCGCCGAGGCAGATCAGGTCACTCACCCGAAATTTTTGCAATATAAATTCAGATTCAAACTTGAAAACGTTGCTTCCCCCATCTGCAACTAGATGTTGTATACCCAGGACACAATGGAGCACTCTCTGGGGTGCCCCGCCAATCGACGCCCGGCCGCCGTACATGTCTTCACTATATCTTCTCGTCTCGACCTGTGGAACCCCGAGAGCGGTGGCTGGCTTTCTGGAGGCGGTGTGGCCCCTCCAATAAGGTGGGCCAGGGCAGAAATATAATAAATAATATATATAATAAGTAGTATAATATATATATTATATAGTATATTAGATATGAGATATATATATATAGTATAGTGAGTATTATAAAGTGATATATATATATAAGTATTATTCATACATGCTTGGTATGATACTATATATATATATAATATATATATATATATATATATATATATAAATGTTCATTCCTATACTCATCTAACCTCTTTTAAATGGTGCAAGTGAACTACAACTGTCACATCACGAGGCGGCAAAGAATTCTAAAAATTAACAACTGTTACTAAAAAAAAAAAACTTCCAAATCCAGAAATGCCTTTTATTTTTCCATTAACTCTAGTTTCCCTATTGTGGTCTAATAAGAACTACTTACACTCCTCAACAATGAGATGAAATTTTTTATAAACCAGTATCAAATCCCCTCTAAGAAGAGAGAAGAATAAAGATCTAAAGAAATTCTAGTTTTTATAATTTTAATAATATACATGCATTCTTTGGCAAATTTTCCACACACACACACACAAAAAAAAAAAAAAAAAGAAAAGAAAAACCTGCACAAAACCCTCACAGATTTTCATGTAATTTGGTATAAAACACAAAACTATCTTCCTGAAAATTTGAGGATCAACACCGAATGGGGGTCGCGCAGCACCACCACCAATTTTTGGGGTTTCAGCAAACCTTACTTTCTTCAAAGATTCATAACTTTTGTTCTACGTAAGATAGAATAAAAATTCAAAGTACATTTTAAAGAGAAATAATAGATATATCTAAGTGTACGTGTATAGATTATTATTATTATTATTATTAAAAAAAGAATAAAAAAAAAACGTGTCAAATTAAAAAAATTGCAAGGTGTTCAAATTTTACCCCCACTCTCTTTGTTGAAGATTAAAAAAAATAAATAAATAAATTGTTTTATATTATGAAATAAAAAGTATGTTTTTTTTTTGTTTGAAGTAATTGCTATTTAGTGTTGAAAATTATGATTTTATGAAAAATGAAAAGTTAGTAAAAAAAATTATTTTATTTTCAAAAATAACTTTAATAAGAAATGGGATTTAAAACTACTGAAATAATTGTATTATTAAATATGATTTTATAACAACAATAATTAAATTTAAGAAAATAATCCATTTTTATTTTAAAGGCTTCCTCGAAACCCAGTCGTCTCTACTTTAATAACTATTAATATTTTTGAAATATTCTGAGATTCATTCAGTTAATCTCTGTCATCAAAGAGAGAAAGAAATTATTTTAATCCCTGGTATTATGGTGGAACTTCAGTTTTTTAAGAATGCTCTTTTCTTTTAATACATACTTTATCATCAACATTGGGGAAACATGGTCATTTTTTTTCTGATGCAGAAAATCGATAGAAAACTCTCAAATTCATCACAATAATTTTCAAATTTCTTTCACTTGCCAAACACAAAGCAGCCTGTTGCATCTTATTCTTGAATTCCAGAATCAAAAGAACCATCTGCACTTTTAAGTACTTCAGAAATTTTTGGTTTATTTGCAAGTTAAGTTGTTGATTGGGATATCTGAAAACCTTTTGAGTGTTGAGGAATGATTTTATGAAAGCCTTGTGTGCCTTTAAATGCTACACATTTTGCAAATCTATTCTGCAATTTTTCTTTAGTTTTCAAGACTTTTTTTTTAGAGGTGGAGATGCAATTTATTTCTGTGATATTTACATAAAAAAAACAACAAATAAACAAAGACTTGCCCTGGCAACAACTTTTGATAACAACCAATTCCATCACAAGAGTTTTTCCCACGGCTGGTTGCAAAAAATTCCACTCATATGTAAAAAGTCCTCAATATGGGAAAAATTTATAAAATTGTAATTACTTTTTGTACTTCAACAGCCATCACTAATTAATAAATTTTGCTATTGCTATTAATTTTAATATTAATTTTGGAGGTGGAATACAAAAGTTATCATGCAGTAGATCAATATTTTGTCTGTATATAATACAGCAGGAAGTTGTGTAATTTGATCATTGGCCCTATGGAAGTCCTGACTGGCATTTTGTACAATAAAAAGTAGTCTGAAGTTTGAGTATTATTAATTCATTTTTAAGTTCTTTAAGGTACTTGGATTGTGGTTTACAATAAACTGATGACTTGTTAATTCACTTATAAACCAGTAAGTCTATAAAGTTATCAGTATTTAATTTTGTTGCAATTAAATTTGATCTGCCTGTGCTTTCCCATTATGAATTTGTAATAGAATCTCTATTATCTAAGGTTTCAATTGTTTTTAAGTAACTTGGTAAAACTTCAATTTTAGGTAGGTTTCTAAATTGCCTGAACATGAAACTTGGATGATCTTCTTGACACACCAATTTCTGAAATGGATCTTTGTAACTGAAAGGTTTCATTCCAAATGAAGACACCATTACTTTTGGATCTTGGTGGTACACATACACACACATTGTGAATACCCTTTGAACCAGCCAGAACAATATTGTGGTTTCAATTTTCCAAATGTTGAAAATCTAATTTTGTCAATATGCCTCATTGTATATTTTTTGTTTTGTCCTCTCGGATTTCATCTTTACTTCTAATGCTTAAGAAACCTTTTTTGGGACATATTCTGCTAATTTCATCATAGATTATATATAAAGTTATTGCACTTTAACAAGATGGAAGCAACTGAAGCATGAGACCCATTTACAGCCTATTCCCATGATGCACATACATAGTGAAGAACAAAGGATGTTATTTTATTTTACTTAGTAAAAGCATAATTTTTTAGAGTAAAAAAAAAAAAAAAAAAAAAAAGTGATGGGATGATGAATCAGAATGAGCATCGAGAATAGGAAGAATTGGCAATTTTTCTGCAATTGACATTGGCATTGAAAAGGAAATTTTTGTCAGATTGGAATTATTTTGGCATTGAACAACGAATAAAAATCAGCATAAAAAATCTGAAAAATCTGCAATTCTAATGATTGGCTGAAGACAATTATATAATACTTATATTTTATTTTTTGACTGCTATGAAAAACATTCAATAATAATACATTTATTTTAGTAACTTTAAAACACTAACAATCACAATTGATTAAAATTATTTTTGAAAAAATCAACTTCCCCCCCCCCCCCCAAACCAACCTTTCATTTTATTGCGAAGCTTAAAAATAAGTTATTTATTATTTCATATGATAAAACAGCTTGTAATATTTTTAACTTTAATTTGACAGGTTTTTTGACTCCATGCATACATATAAAATGCACTTTGAATTTTAATTCTATCTTAAGTAGAACCAAAATTATGGTATATGTATCTTTGAAGAGCGGTTTGCCAAAACCTTCAAAATACAGGGTGGTGCTACTACGCACCCAATCATAGGAAGGTAAGTGTTGCGCCAAGATGACATTATATAACAGGTTCCATAAAAATTGATGACAGGAGGGTGCAGAGCATTGTCTCACTTGTCAGAGAATCTTCTAATAATAACAAAGATTGGTCCTATTATGATAAATGATAAAGTGGTTAGCCCTGATGATTTGAACATTTGAAAATAGAGGCAGTTAAAAATCACAAGGGTCTATCAAGACTACCACAATCACAAATATATAGGTAAGTTGTCACCTCCTTTGAAGTGGTTTTAGATTTATATCACCACTATACAAATAATTAACCCAACTCAACTGCAATTTATTAAGCTAGATTCTAAATGAACCTGTCATTTAAAGTAACATGCAGAACCATTGTATGGGGAAGCAACACCTATACCCTAAAGGACCATTAAAAATATTATGAACCTCTACATACCCTCCAATTAGGTTGTCATTTTACGCTACTGTATATGATACCCATACATTCATTATACTTACCAAATTCTTTCTTAAATGCTGCAAGTGAATCATATTCAACAACTTTCTACAGCAAACCATTCCAAAAATTAACCCTATAACTGAATGAGTTTTCTTATGTTGAGATGACATGATGCCTTTCTAATTTTCTCATTGTGTCCTCTGGTTTCCCTTCAATGGACTACTATAAAGAATTTATCTATCTCAGTATTATCGAGATAAGTAAATATTTTGTAGACTTGCACCACATCCCCTCTAAGAAATTGCTTTAAACTACTGAAAACATTTTCAACTTCCACAGCCTTCCTCATAGCTTGTACCCGCAAAGCCAGAAATCATCCTTTTTGCTCTACATTGCACCCTCTCCAGCATATATTTCTCTTTTCTTAAATAATGGTTCAAACTTATACACAAAACTCTTAATACTAGCCTTATGTTGCACTTATATAGCTTACTTATTATAAGCTTCTTGCTCTTGTAAACAACATTGTGATTTATTATAACCTAATATTAGTGATGTACCTAATCCCAAAATTGGGCTAAGGGACTCAACCAGTCTTTGCAGGATTGAACTCAGCTAAATTTAGCCAATTCCAGCAATAAGTAACAAATGTGTCTAAAATTTTATTAAAACCTTTTTACTAATTATGTACTTGCAAACTTGTATATATTTATATTTAAAGTGTGCAATGAAGTGGGCAATGGCATTTGCAACTTGATTAGTATAACAATCCTATTATACTATACATACAGGTATATATATATATATATAGTATGAAAGGACAATTTTTTTTTTTTTTTTTTTTTTGAGAATATGTACAGGGACCACAACTGCACGCAAAAAGAGCGGCTACCTGTGTCTGTAAAACCAACAACAGGGGAAGTCCCAACACAGAACGATGAGAAAAAAATAAAAATAACGGGATCAAGAAGTTTATATTCGATAAAAGATGTTCAGTTCATGGAGGAATGCAAAAATTTTGTCACTTCAAAAATGTGGGGGGAGTCTAGATAAAATATGAGCAAGGCGATTTTGAAAAGGAATGGTAAGTATGTCAGGGAAGAGCTTGAGTCGAATGGCTGAGATTGCGTCGCAACCCACAAATATATGGGCGACAGTAAGAGGATCACAACGAAGAACAAAACAAACAGGATGGGGGGGTCTTCTCTCACAATGTGAAAATCATGCGTGAGATTGGTATGTCCAACTCGTAAAAGGGTGAGAACCACCACCTGGCGGCGACTCCGTTTACAAGAGGATGGCCAGTGACCTAAACGAGGTTTAACATTCCACAGCTTGGCGCCAGAAGTATCCTCCGCCCAGCAAGTCTCCCAGCTGGAGAGAAAACCTTGATGGACACAAGGGGTCCCAACAGGATATTCAGTGGAAGGAACCATCTGCTAGTTAAACTGCCGGTGGCAGCATGGTTGGCTTCTGGATCAGCTCTCTCGTTCCCCGGAACACCCACATGGAAAGGGACGCAACAAAACTCAATGTACCTTCCATGCAATTGAATAGAGCAGATGAACCTTTGGACAAATGAAACTTAAGGATTTCTTGTTGACCGGTCAAGCTGAGCCAAGAGAGCGCCTCTAGAGTCTGAGAAGCTTGTATAACGATGTCCGGGAGGTAGGTTGCTAATTCTGCACACAGCCAAAACCAGCGCTATTAACTCTGCTGAAAATATGGACGTATAGGTAGGCAGGGTGTGAGAGAGAGAGAGAGAGAGATTTGGGAAAATAGCCGACGCTCAAACTCCGCCACCCGTTTTGGAGCCATCAGTGTAGACAGGTGTTGAGTCATTGTAGAGCTCTTCATGAGACATAAAGGATCCCCTCAACGACGCCAGATTTCAGCCTTGGTGAAGGACTGGATCTTGAAAGAGACAGTGGGGGGGGGGGGGAGAATCCATTTCGCGTGAACGTTGTCGAAATTGTAGCGCAAAACCAATTGAAAAGGAAGGCCAAGGAAACTAAAAATAGGAGTCAATTCTAGCGAACAGCCAATATGCAGGAATGTGGAGGAATCTCTCTATTATGGGTGACAAGGCTGAAGAAGCAGGGACCTGAATACAAAGGAATAAAGAACACATAAGCTGCTCCCTTCGCAGGGACAAGGGCATTATGCCAGTCTCCACCTCCAGACTCTCCTTAGGCGATGATCAAAAAGCACCTGTTGCAATGCGCAGACACTCGTTGTGAATAGGGTCAAGAAGGCAAAAATACGATTGGAAGGTCTGCCCATAGATGGCACAGCCATAATCCAATTTAGAGCATGATGTAAAGGCAAAGCAGGGTCTTTCTGTCCGCACCCCATGTCTTAGAGGTGAGGTGTCATAAGAGGTCAAGCGATCAGCGGCAACTAGTTTTAAGATGATGAATATGAGGAAGGTATGTAAGGCGATCATCAAGCAACAAACCCAAGAACCTAACCATCGGTACCACCTGGATGGGGGAACCATAAAGGTATATTAAAGGGGACTGAAGTTGACCACTGCGACGAGGGTTTATCCGGAAAAGCATCACTTTCGTTTCAGAACTGCAGAATTTGAATCCCTGTGCACTGCACCAGGACGTGGCTCTGTCGATGGCCAGTTGAAGCTGACGCTCCAAGCAAGGGAGTTTAGCCCCAGTGACATACATTGCAAGATCATCCACATAGAGGGAGCAATGGACTGAGTCGGGGATGGTATAGACCACTCTGTTGAATCCTGTTGCGAAAAGCAATACACTCAAAATGCTGCCCTTCTTCCATTACAAAATGCCTGGAAAGAGTGGTGCCACGCCGGACCTGAAATTAACGATCAGACATCAGGGTTTGAAGGAAGAGGGGAAGTAGTACCTGGAGGCCAAGGGAGTGAAGGTTTTGCAGAACCCCCCACCCTCCATGTGGAGTCGTATGCCCTTTCCAAAAATGGCCAGGGTCAATCTATGAGAAGTGAGAGACTCACATACATCATGGTCCAAACGAAGGAGAAGACCTTGAGTAGAGCGATGATAACGAAAGCCAAATTGTTGGTCAGAAAATGCATGTACGGTAGCTCCTCCAAAGTAGGAATGAGACGGGAAGCCACCATTCTCTCCATCAACTTGCATGTGTTGCAAGTTAAGGAGATGGGGCGATGGTTGTCAGTAGAAGTTGGGTCCTTCCCAGTGTGGTAGTTCGGTTTTTTTGTTTTGTTGTCTCAATTTTTTTGTTTGTTTGTTTTTAGGTACAGGGTGAAAGATGAGGATTGATAGGGTGAACCTGAAGATTGAACGTCTAGGAACAAGGATTTACCCGGAGATGCAGTGTTTATTAGTGTTTTACGGGTGTGATTTAAAAAATCAAAAGGGGGGAAATTAATTATTTAATTATTTCAATCTTAATATTCATTTTATCTAAGTAAAGTTTTTTCATTTAAAGTTAAAGTAATTCATTTTTAAAATTTTTTTTTCAGTTATTCACTTTGGATTGATTTATCTTTTTTGAATTGAATTAATTTATATTGTTTTGGAAATTGGAATTTATAATGAATACTTAATTAATTACTATTAATGAGAGAGGATATCGTTTATGGGATTTCGTTTGAGGAACGGTAAAACGGGATTCGGATGTTTCAAGGGATTAAGTTTGATGGATGTAGATTCTTTCTTTGAGTTTCTTTGGTAAGAGTAATTATGGCTTGTTGTACTTTACTGGTTAATTAAATTATTCTTATTTATTTTTATGGGTACCATACTTAACATAGTCGATTTTGTTTTTTTAGGATTCCAGTATTGGTGTGATACTTACAAGGTGACGGTTCTTGAGGTCTAATTGGGAAAAGGAAGAGAAAAAAAAAACTGGCTACTACCATTGGCCAGGTAGTTATTAATTTGTTGGCTTTGTTATTTTTTTAATTATTTGATTTTGTTTGCTTTATTACTTTAAAATTACATTTCATTCAATTTCATTTAATTTATTATTATTAATGATTTTCATTATTTCATTATTTTATTATTATTTGAGTGAGTTAGCTTAAAGATTTTCAATATTATTTGATTGATTAAAGATTTTTCTTTGTTAATTAATTTTCTTTAATTTTACTTAATTATCGCAATTATTGGAATATTTTAAAGATTGTTGAAGAAATTTATTATAGAGTATTATTATTTAACATTATTTTCATAATTTTTTTTCTCGCTATATGATACTGTTATTGTTTCATTGTTAGGATGTTTTGTTTTTTTTGTATCTTTTAAGTTTAAATTTATTTACATGGTGTAATTCACCAAAATAAAATTGGAAATTCTGAATAAGGACCGAATTTGACAAACATTAAAAAACTGAAAAATAAATGAAAGAGATAAACCGAAAAAGACAAAATTAAACAAAGAGTAAGAAAAGAAATAAAACCTTAAATGAAACGTAACAGACAAACTAAAAGGATAAGTGAAAAAGGGAAAATTGAACTTTGAAAAACATTTTGAAAAACTTAAACAAAAACATTTTGAAAAACATTTGTAAAACTTAGAAAAACTATTAAAAGAGTGAAAGAAATTAGAAAAGAAAACATTTTGAAAAAATTGGAAAACATTGTGAAATTGTGAAAAACATTTAACAAATTAAACATAAGAAAAAAAAAAACCACCACAGAGCGCTGTGATATTCAAACTGATTACCAAAATTGTCAAAAATTGATTGAAATTCTTTAATTGACTTTTTTATATATTTAATATTTTATATTTAAATTTTTTTACTTATCAGTCATTATATTTATGTCTATAATTTTTAATATCGTGTATGATTAAGGTTAATACTTTATAAGGTATAGGGTATTAGTGTAGTAATTGGTAGAGGTAACATATAGCAAGCAGTGTTGGGTTGAGAGGTATTGGGATACTGTTTAATTTAGGTTTGGTAGGTATCTTATTAAGTGGGATACTGATTATAAAATATATTTCTAGGGTTTTTTTGTGATATTATTTTCTTTAATAAAATTAAGGTGTATGTGTATTTTATTTATATCCATTTTATCTATCCTGGAAGGCAGCCTCACTCCCTTTTGATTTCAACTATTGTAGTTCCGGCTTTTATTTAGAGTAAAATCCGCTACACCAGGTTTTGGAATGGGGACAATATAAGCTGTCAACCACACAGAAGGGAAGACACCCTCCACCCAGATTGTTATATAGACTGAGGAGAAAAGCCGAGGCAGATGGATGAATATGCCTCAACATCTGGAAGGAATTGCCTCCAGGGCCAGGAGCATCGTCCTTACAGACCTTTAATGCCTCCTGAAATTCCACCCTCGTAAAGTCTGTTATAAAAAGGGTTCTCTCCAGCGGAAACTGAAAAGTCCGGAGTCGCTGCTCATAAACGATCTGAACGAAAAGGTTCTGGATATCTTGATTTGTTGGAGCAGGAAGCAAACTGAAAGCCCAGCTCATCAGCAACAATCCCTGGAGCAGAGATAACATCAGAGTGTTGTGGGCCATATGTAAGAAGCATAGGTGGATCCCAATGGTGCTTCCGAGAGATTTTATGCACAACCTTGTATACAGAAGACAAAGGCATGGAAGAATTCACTGTAGAGGCGTAGTTATGGAAAGTTTTCTCGTCCGTCGGTTAATACACCTAGAACGGGCCGCTGCAGCTTTAAAAAGAACCAAGTTGGAAAGAGTGGGAGTCTGTTTGTACAAACGTAACAATTTACACTTTTCATGGTGAGCCCAAGCACAATCGGCATTTCACCAAGGAGACTGTGATTTACGATTCACAGTAGAGCGCGGGATATGGTCAACAGCCGCCGTGAGGATAGTATCCTAAAAATGTGAATGAAGACACTGGAGATGGAAAATGGGTTGTGGCAGGAAGGATTGGGATGTAAGCAGCCTGATAGAAGGAGGACCAATCAGCTCTATCATACCACCAGCTGGAATATGGTTGTTGTTGCAAGCTAGGATTGAAGGACAATAAGACGATCGGATAATGAACACTTCCCCAGAGGAAAGGTGACCATTCCCACCCGAAACGATCAATGGGTGAAATCGAGCACAATGAGACGTTGACACAGGAAGAAGTACCCGTGTCAAAACGTTCAAACGTCGGAAGACATGTATTTAAACATCCCAAGTATCCAATCAGCATGGGAAGATGCGATAGTGTCACTCCAGGACTAACATGGGCTGTGGCAAACTCCTGAACAAAGTTCGAAGGGTATCCCTAGTGAAAGGACAGCTAGGTGCCAGATACACCGAGCAGAGGGTAAGCGGTGAATCTAGGTGGATTCTAGCTGCCACTGCATGTAACAGAGTCGAGAGGGGAATCCTAGTGAAAGGGACTGATTTGCTTAGCAGAATCGCCCCCCCCCCATCATTAGCTCCATGATTCAGGGAGATGAGCTTTCTGTGTGTGGATGGTGGAAAAAGGACACAATGGCGAAGTTGCAGCTTCTGAAGATAGTCTTTAGGTGATGTTGGTCGATTAGTCTAGTTAACTCATCATAGTTCAGGAAATAGCCACGACAATTCCACTGAAGGAAATTTGTCATATCAATGGAGAAGTGAATAATCAACCTCCAAGGCGATCTGTGACAATACTCATGATGTGCTGAGAATCTTGCATTGTCTCGGAAGAGGACAGAAAGATCCAGAGAGCCACTCAACGGCCCATCATTCGGCATCTCAAATACAGGAGGGAGGGGAAAGTCACGCAGTAGGGAGAGAGGGGGTACCACCCTGTTTGGAGCAGGAGAGGCTCATGGCTTCCAAAGGAGTGCCCTCACTGAAGATGCGAGCTAAACCACCCTCAACGTCAGAATGTTTGCTAAGACCCGGACAAGGGGTCAGTAACTCAGTGGACTGAGAGGGATTTCCCACCCTCTCAGTAGCACCCCTAGAAATCGTTGAGGCAGATTGCAACAAAGAACATGGATGGTCGTTGGGACCGGGAGAGTCCGGAGACCAAGCAAGAGGGTGATGCACAGCGTTGGAAAACCCGGGGGAATCCTGCAGCACAGGACCAATAACCGCAACATGAGATGAACCTGAACAAGAGTCTGGGGGGAGATGGTTCGTTCTTTCCAACCCCATCAGTACTCACCTCCTGCTGACAGCCCTGCGGTGAAGAGCCACTCTCCACCCCCGGGTGGCCCCGGTGATGGATGGGTTCTCCCATAACCACGGCCGAGGTCTTGCCGGAAGATATCGTAATGTCAACACGGTGGTGGTCCGCGGATGGAGAGTCATCGGAAGAGTCCATAGTGGCCTCCGAGTAAGCTTCAGACTCACTAGAGTACAACTGAATCGAGTCAGTCATGGGCCGAGTGTGATTATGCAACATAGAAGGTGCAGGAGAAGCACCATTCTTACGTCCACAGGGGAGGTGGGCAGAGCGCCGAGCTCATTTAGACTCGAGCGAGCGAGGGTCCTTACTTTGAACGGCGTCAGTTTTCTTCAAGAAGTCCGCAACACGATATTGAAAAGAATACGGATGTCTGGGTGAGGACCCACCTTCAGATGGGCAAACAGGATCAAGAGACGGAACATCATGATGCTTTCCCAGGGAAACAGAAGCTGGACGCTTCCGAGAGATGGTGTAATGGGGGTCAGAGGACACATATACGGTAGATGTTGGTCTACGACCATAGAAGAGATACCCTCCAGAGGCGAAACGTGAATCTCCGTAATGTGAACCACATGTGTTAAGAACTGAATGAAGAACAATGAGCAACCGAAATCTCAATCCAGAAGGTGTCGCAGAAACCAGGACACCAGTTGGAAGGAAAGAATGGGATACTCGAGAAGTGTCCAAACTAGGCACATGGAAGCTGGGAGCACTGCTAGAGGGAACTGCCGATGGAGCAGTCATATCCTTAGAAAAATAAAGAGGAAGATGGGATAACTTTTCCCTCACTCGGCGAGTGGCCTCACGGAGATCCAACTTGAGCGCATTGTTCTAAGATTTCTTTCTCCAAGATGATGAATGGGCAGTGGATGGAAGAAGCTGGATGAGGGCCCTTGCAATTTGGATAAGGAGGATTGTCGCAGGAGAAGTGGAAAAAACTCCAACACAAACAGATGGTCTGAGAGAATCTACAATACTTAAGGGGTGTCCAAATTTGTGGCACTTAAAACAGCTCCTCAGGAAGGGGATGTAAGATCTAACAGAAAACATGGTAAAACCAAGTTTTACCTTTGTTGGAGGGAAAGGCACAGAGAACGGAAGTAAAAGACGAGGGTTAGACACAGGGGGGGGGGGGTTTCCTTGTGAGGAGGGAACCTGTAGACATTGGTAACTGGCACATATCATTTTTGGAAATGGGCCAATATATTGTCCATACTGTCCGAACGAAACTCCAGAGCGTATATTGTACCTTTGGAGGTGCTGCAGACATCATCCAGTTTAGAGATAATCGGGATCTCTCCCAGAAATGATAGAGAAGATAAAATTTGACTGTGTTCTGGAGGAGGCACGAATCAAGATGGAATCGTTTCTCATCTGCATTGCCTGTACCCCAGTTGGTTGTAGAATGGTCTCCAACGCATCACAGAGGAAAAGGTGGCTTACCGCGGTCAATGGACCTGACGTAGAGCAATGGAGATAAAAGTAAAGGGGATAAGAGTTTAAACCGGGGACTCCCAGAGGGGGATCCGAGAGCACGATTGTGGTAGCAGTTTTCTTATGCAGATCTAGGTGGGAAACCCAGCTGGCGCAGGGTCACCTGGGTAGACAAACGAATCGAGTTGGGTGTTGAGGCCATAACAGTCTCCGCCTTTCGAGGAGGGGCAGTCCCAGGAACAGAAACGTTGCCCAGGACTAATGGGTTGGGGAGAGAAGAACACAACCCAGTCCTTTCATCAACACAAAGCCCCTGTTGGATACTGGACTGGAAGCAGCCAGGAAGAGGCCAGGATGGGGCCCGCCGGATGGTGAGACTTGTCCTTCTTTAAAGCTTTTTTTCTTTTTATTTAAACCCATGAAAGACAACTCCAAAAAACATCAGCACCGCAATTGATGAACACATATGAATATAAAAACTAAAATATAACCTGGGAGCTCAACTGCTGAAACTGAGCCCACCACACACTCAGAGCATACCTCACCCCAGAAACCCCACCCCATAGGGCAGTTCATGGGCGTGGCCTTGGCAAAGCCTCCCGGTACTCTGCATCCAGTCTCAAAGATGAAATAATGCCAGCCATGCACCACACAGATAAGACGTGAAGCCCAAGATTATACACCCAAGTGCAGGACAGCTTCCTCAGAGGTTACCCAAGGTTCAGGTCCCCAACAATCAGCAGCCTGGAGAAAGGCGAGAACAACCGGTTTTTGAACTGTACCCTCACCCACAGGGGAAGGAGGGCAAGATGGGAACAGAGACAATGGCACAATAACCACCAGAATTCATCAGGAAATTGGGGACTCTCAAAAGAGACCAGGAATACGTAGGGTAGTATGTACAGATCATGGAGAAGGGAAACAAACTGGGAAAAGGACGGGCAAAATGAACAGAGTACAAAAATAGCGCAAAAATAATAAGAAAAATAAGGGATAGGAGAGCACAAAAACAAAATATAACAAAAAGAAATAAAGTGGCACTTCTCAGACACAAAAGTGTCTGTGCCCCCTCTTGGTGGCAATGAGGCCATTAAGACATTAAGACATTAAGAATATAGAGACAGTAAAAAGCCACATGGGCCTATCGAGACTGTCCCAGTCAACCCACTAACCAAACATGCTCATGCAAATCCACAAAGCACCCTAGGGCTTGTCAAATTGTTGTAACTACAAATCCACATATTTGGATTAGAAAAAATATGACAATATATATATATATATATATAATATATATATATATATATATATATTATATTTAATAGTATATATATATATATATATATATATATATATATATATATATTATTATATATTATTATTATATATATATGATATATATGATAGCCGCAAACCATCCACATGCATTAAATAACTAAGTTTATGTCCACATGCATCTAAACATTAATAACTGCTATACACTAAAACACCCGCCAATTTGGCTTCATCAATATATTATATGATACCCAACCTATCCATAAACAAATCTAACCCTTTCTTAAATGTTGCAATCGAGTCACACTCAACAACCTCCTCTGGCAGATCATTCCAAATTTTTCAGCAAATACTGAATGCATGCATTCTTATATCAAGATGGCATGCTTTCTTTTTTATTTTCTTATTATGCCCCCTGGTCACCTGTCCATGTTCTACTGTGAAAAATTTATTAGTCTCTGTATTATCAATAGATGTAAAAATTGTAGACTTGTATCATGTCCTCTGAGATCGCCTTCTACAGAAAACATTCCTAAACTCCTTCAGCTCTCCTCATCGTCTTACCCTCAAACCCAGAATCATCCTTGTTGCCTCATCGTTGCACTCTCTCTAGCATATCTAAGTCTTTCTTTAAATAAGGGGCCCAAACTTGTGCACAATACTCTATTACTGGCCTAACATTCATGAGGGAGGGAAAAAATAATTTAATTTTCTAAGAAAATCAAAATGTAAAGATCAAAAAAGGTTTAATTTAGCAAAAATATTTTATATGACTATTATATTATAAAAACTTTGAATTAAGTTTGTTTCGCGAAGATAAACTGCAAACAAGACAGTAGATACAAGTTAGTTGAAATTCTCTTAAGCTACTTTCTAAGCCTAGGTTTAAGCTATCAAAACACTGACCCTGTTGTACTGTTTGGCTGAGGAGTTTAGCTAGTGTATCTGTTTGGGTGTTCGTAAAGACATTCATAATCAGAAATAACAAAAATCAGTACACAAACTTCGAAAACCGACAGTTAGATACAATACGGATTTGTATAACTAAATTCACTGCAAATAAGATTATAGTACGTTCCAAACCATGGGACCCAAGAGCAAATGAAAACACCACACTCACCTCAATGCACCTACAAAACTACTACTGAGGACGACCAGGGGTTTGATTAGAAAGATAAAAGGAATATACCATCGATGGATAAAAATGACTCATAACTAGTAACCAATCTACATCATCTTCATATAGCTCTATTTATTCCTCCTATCCACATTGACTTTTTTCTTTTGAGATTGAATTACTTGGCAATGTTTAATGAAAGGATTGAATATGCATAGTATTGCTTATTTTGTTTTATGTGTTTGGCTTAGTTATATATTGCAATCAGGAATCTAATAGATTACAAAAGTTGGTAATTATTTGCATGAAAAAATGAAATCTAAGATAACCCATTCAAAGCAAATGCAACTATAGGGGTCTACAACTTCATGACTAGGACAGTCTTAATAGGTCCATATGGCTTCTAACTTTAAGAGAAGTTAAAACGTAGTACGGACTATAAAAATGTTAATTTTCAGACCCTTACCTTCGAATTATAAATGATAAAGAAAAATAAATCTATCAAATACATGACATTATTATCTTAAATATGTAATGAACAATACCTGATAAAAGAAGGTAATTTACTTATTGGTAAATTATATTTATTTGTACTATAAAGTGAATTTATAAATCTCAAAGGTTTATGACAATTTTTTGCTGAATGGAAAACATATCTATAACAAGAAAACATTATGAAGAATAAGTAATTTAAAACTGTTTAGAATTAAAAAATGAATATTAATAAACAAGTTGTATATAATTGGTATGTTATATTATATCTAATAATATATAATATATATATATAATAATAATATATTATATAATATATATCTATATATATATATATATATCTATATATATTATATATATATTTATATATATATATATATATATATATATATATTATAATAGTGGGTATGGTATAACCAACTAAATTATAATTATGCAAAAAAGGCCCATCCTGTATCTCCGTAAATATGATGTGTAGAGCGAAAAAAATTGGTGGACCTATTAACCCCATTGAGTATGCATGTTTAAAGGTGTTATAATGGTTCAAATTCGATTTTTTGAATTTGGCAATTTTGTTGAAAATTTTTCAAAATTTCGCCTATCTGTTTTGACCGATCGTTATGAAAAACCGATTTTTGGTACTGTTTCCCAGTCAATACTCGATAGAGGAACTCTAGAAATATATCTATATTGATATTAATTATGTTGTCGCCATGCAAAAGGTAATCAACACCAAATTCAAAGAAAATTTGGTGCAGCCTAATCAACGACAAGGTACGCATCGAAAAAGAACTATCAAAAAGGGCCCATTTGTATGACAAAAAAAGGCCCACTTTTTTTTTTTGGAATGAAAATTGGCCTGTATAATGTGTTATAATACCTAACAACATGGTATATGTTTATTTTTTGTTTACTTTAGTATATTTCCTAAAACAAATAATTTTTTGTTATGTAAAAGGGCCCACTTTTCAAAAATTGTTATGCAATTAGACCTCACAGATAATTTTACACTCTTGTTGTATAGTACGTATATTTACAGTCCTTTGCAAAACCTTTCTCACTTTGACAATTTACTTTAGATTTAAGGAAATTACCTTTTTTTATTTTATTTAAAAAAAAAAAAAAAAAAAAAAAAATTTCTTCATATTTAAGTAACAAAAACCTTAAATAACAAAATATGTTCGAAGTACAAAGTAATTTAATCATCAAGAGATAATGCGGTTCACGCAAATTCATCATTCTTGAAAAAGTTTCGAGGTATTTAGGTTTTGACTTTCGTTTATTGTTTTTTATTTTAATTTCATAAAAAAAAAAAAAAAAATTCTGGCCTTTTTTAGTCACAAAAAACCTTAAATAACAAGATAATAACATAAAAATAACAAAAATTACTACTCCGGAGTTAAAAGGGTGGGGCCCTTTTTGTCATACACATGGGCCCTTTTTGCAAAAATACCGGCTTTTTTTTTTTTCCTTCGATTCTAAATAATTTTTACAATTTTAAGCAAAACAAAATAATTTTTATGTGAAAACATAACATAGGACCTGCAATCTAAGACTGTTATTCTTAAAACTCATAATCTGTTTAATATATGTTTGTAGTATTGCCAACTTAAAAATTGTGGGCCCTTTTAGGTAACAGCACTATATAATATATATATATATATAGTATATATATATATATATATATATATATATATATATTTATATATATATATATATATATAATATATAATATATTATATTATATATATATATATATTATATATATAGTGCTGTACACAAAAAAAACCAAGCCCATTTGTTACATAAAAACAACCCATTGCTGTATCTCGGTAAATATGAGGTCTAGAGCGAAAAAATTTGGTGCACATATTAATCGCATCTAGTACGAGTGAAAAAAATTGTTATAATGGTTCGAGAGTCATTTTTTTGAATTTTGGAATTTTTTTTTTTTTAAATTTCACAAATTTTCAGCATTTCTGAAACGACTTTTGAGACTTTTTCAAGCATTCACTGGCATTAAGAAATTTATAAA
>JABUQX010081788.1:25000-26090 GCA_015478945.1 Trachelipus rathkii
AACTAACCTTTCTCTTATATTTTATCAATTGTTTTCGTTACAATGTTACAGTAGGTCGTGTTGTAGCCTGCAGACTGCTGTTTGTAGGCTTCTACTTACTAATTTAACTAATGTATTTTACATTTGTATCGCAAATATAATCATTTTTATAAATTTTATCTTTTAAAATAATGTATATTATATTATATTTAGAGAATGAGTCTGAATGACAAACTCAAAAGTGACTTAAGTTTCACTGCGTCAGCTGAGTCACCCTTTCACGCGTCAGCTGAGTCAGCGTGTGTACCGCTCATGACGTAGAAATACGCTCATATTTATTTATCTTCGCTGTGTCAGTGCTGGGTCAGCGTGTGTATTTATTTTGCTTCCGTGTATATATATATATATAATAATATATATTTATAATAATATATATATATTATATATATATATTATTTAATAATATATATATAATATATATATTATATATTATTATATAGAAATATAATAATCAAGGTAATTTTTCTCTATTTGCTGTGCCGTCGGAACCGGAGGAACCCTAGCGGGCATTCTGTAAACATATCATATAATTATATATATATATATATATATATATAATGTATATATACATATAACCAAAATAATAATTTGTAAAAAAATAAATCTGCTTCCGATAAATTTACAAATATTTTTATTTCTTATATTTATACTATATATATATACCGTAAATATGGGGAAAGCCCGGTCACGCGAGGGAAACCGGTCAGTTAGATAAATTGTAATATTTTTTTTAAAAATTAAGAAAATTTTTCAAATTCTAGAAAAAGGTTTTTTAAGTAGCAAATAGATTATATTTTAACCATAAATAAAAATTTAATAAATAATTTATCAGTTTGATAAACAAAAAATTTTCCCAAGTTTGGAAAAATTTTTTTTTTTTTTTTTGCAAAAAAATTCTAAGACCTCGTGAATCTCGTAGAATTAAGATATCAGAATTTTGAGTTAGATGCATATTGGGAAGTCTATTTTTAACATTTTCCATGTAAAAAATTTAAAATATTAAGCTTATTTTTAAAGTTATTAAGTTTTTTCAATTTCGGGGAAAAACCGG
>JABUQX010081789.1:0-12500 GCA_015478945.1 Trachelipus rathkii
AAGAGTAGAGATAATATTGATCATGTAGTTGAATACGACAAGAGCTGAAAGGACATGATAGATCTATCTAGTAAAAAGACATAAATAAATGATGGATCTTTAAATATTGGGTGAGCTATTTGTGTTCTTTATTATGTCTTAATAAATGTCTAAGCTAGTAGAATATAATATATAAAAATATCCAGGACTAAAATATACTACAATTATTGAATAATATTGACAAGATAGATTTGGTTATTGTGGTTTTACTGTGATTACTCAAGAGAATAATTAATAAAAATTATGTAGAAATAGCTATTATTGTTCACACAGAATAATAACGAAATTATACGTATAATTTCTTTATCGTTCATTATAGTTATTGTTTATTATTAAAAATAAAAAATTTAAAATTATTTAAAATATAAATATTATATATTTATATTCATATGTATTTTGATATTGTACGATAAAAATTAAATTTTATATATATATATATGATATGGCATTTAAATGCTAATAATTTTAATTTTTAAATATGAGGGAGGCGACACGCCATTGAATAATTTTTTCAGTAAATGACTTTTATATAACATTTATTGAATTATAAATCTGAAAGCACTTCTTGAAACTTGGACCTAATTTTTGCTAGTTGAAGTATGTAATTCATTGCTTCAATATAATTATTTTAAATTTTTATAGGTAAATAAAATATGAAATTTTTAAAGGTTTCGTATAAGGCTCAAAATAATTACAATCTTAATTTAAGTTATCTTTTTATAGCATAAGCTTTTTTATAATAAAAAATTAATTAAATTATAAAAATTTTATTTTATTTTTTTGTTTTATTTACCATAAGACTTAATTCTAAACACTTTTTATTTTTCAATATCATAATAATTTTCTGCTAATATGCAATAGCTAGTAAATTTCGCTGAGGTATACCCTTATGCATAATGTATATAATATATATTTCATTATATATATTATAATATTATTTATTATATTAATTTGATATATATTATATAATATTTTTAATATTTATTATATTTTAATATATATATTATTATTAATTATATATTATATATATATATATATATATATAATATATTATATATAATATAGTTATATTATATTTTGTAAGCCATATCATAATTAATATTAATATATTATATATATTATATTATATATATTATATTATTAATATTTTATGTATTTATATATATATATTAATTATTTATATTCATATATATATATATATTAATATTATATTTATATATATATTTATTATTATATATAGTATGATAAAGTTTGAGAGGGAACTGGAGCAAGGTATTCTGTTATAATTAACTCTCGTTTATCTTTATTTTGGCTCTAAGCTCATTTTTGTGATAATCTTTTTTCTTTATACTAATATATTATTATAGTGCATTTTTTTTAATTACTAATTTAGATGGCTACTTTTTTAATACAGTTTTTTGACCACGTGAAAATACAGTAACGATAGATTACTACAGATTTGTTCGTTAAATTCATGTGACCAACCTAACATTATATAACCTAGTAACTAAATTAGTGTACTCACTTTTTAGCTTTTTTTGTTATAAGCTATTAACTTTTTTTAATACGTTATTTGTCTCCATTATAATTCTTAGAGTCAAAGATATCTATCGCTAATCTCTCACGGAGGATTTATATTGGGTAAGTAATTTTTCCCATTATGGACTAAGCCTACTGCACGGCGAGATAGTAGCTAAAGAATACTTGAAAAACCTTTGTCGAAGTAAGTTTTCGTGAAATTCCAGGTCATAGTATCGGTCAGCTTAACTTGGTAAATTATTTCTCATTTCTATTTTCCTCATTATCAGATTTTGAACGTTTTTGATAGTCAAAGTTATTTAAGTGCGTTTTTAAGGTCGGTGAGACCGAATATTTAACGGTTCTGAGAAGATCACCCGTGGCTATGCGTTTCCAGTTCTCTTCCATTTCCATCACGACTTAGCAAGTGGGGAGCTGGTTTTAAGTCTCCATCACATACCGGAGCGGAGGTTATCTTTCTTTTATTTCAGTCTCACGAAGGTTACTTTTTCATTATTATAATGTATTCTTTTTCGTTAGCATTCAATTTATTTTATGTTTCTGATTCCAATATCTGATCATTATTCGTATTGTTCCGTTATTATTATCCTTACAATTCTTAATCGTATTGTTTTTAAATCTGTCTTATTTATTACTCGTTGCACTTTCTTGGTCTTTGAGCTATTTTAGATCTACTTGAACTATATATGTATATTCAGATATAGATAAATACTTATATTTCATATTATTTTATTAACTCATTTCTTCGATTTTAATTCGTTATTGGTTGATAATTTATTTATTCTCCTTTTTCGATAATTGAATTTTGAGTTAAATAGTATGATCTATATTTTTTCTAGTACTTCTTCTACATATCGGTGGTTGAGAGTTTGTTTCATAATTAGTTGTGTATATATATTGATTTCATATTTTATGGTTTATTGTATTTTGGAATTGACATT
Organism: Trachelipus rathkii; assembly: GCA_015478945.1. Classification (NCBI taxonomy): domain Eukaryota; kingdom Metazoa; phylum Arthropoda; class Malacostraca; order Isopoda; family Trachelipodidae; genus Trachelipus; species Trachelipus rathkii. The sequence goes on from JABUQX010081789.1 coordinate 2,520, forward strand.
CAGTAGGATTCATACTTTTCCTTTTAGTTGGGTGTCTTTGACTTCCCCTATAGCTGCAAGGTACTAATATTTTTCGTTTTTATTTTACTCTGTTAAATTATTAGCCCTTTTAGCTCTAAGCGTAATATAACGGAGTAATAGAATAGTGGTCATGATTGAATGTATGACAATCGTGATTCTCGTCAGGATGTACGTATAATTAACGTATATAATCCGCTTGTCGTACGGTCGCGCCTTCATTCTGTAAGAGGGGGGACGTCTGCCCCAGACAATAAGCAGATTAGATATAATGAATCTATTTTAGACAGTGTATCAACAATAGAAACTTGCAGAGGCTTCGGGTTGGAGTGTAAGTTTGTGTTATAGACTGTTTGGTATTTAGTTCGTGTCTCTCTCAGAGAGCGAGAGTTACGTAGAGGAGGATTCGGTTCTCGGTTTGTAGTCTCTCAGAGAACTCTAATGCCGATGATGGTCGCCTTTCTCTAGTATTACAGAGATGTGTACGAAGAAGAATGACACATATGTAAATTGTCAAATATCAAGCATGAAGTATGATAAGAAAGAAGAATTGATTACCTTTGATATGAAAGTGAGGCACACTGGAAGAGGAATTAGTAGAATGAATGGATAGAGAGAGGATAAAGAAGATCTAGGATCATTCCTTTTTTTTAGGTCTAATAATTTATATATATAATATAAATAGGATGACTAAAAACGGAATAAGAGCCATAAGATTTATAAATTATCCTTTACTCATTAATCATTTTATAATACAATATATTCATATATACTGTTTCTTCACATAACTGCTTCTGTTCTAAGATGTACATATTGTCAATTTGCATCGCATCTTGCAAAGATTAACCTTGGTGATATACTCTTATGTTGAGGACTATTGTGGTACATACTTTTTATCCAATCACTTACATTTTTCTTTATAACGTTAAGTTAGATATATTTTATTTTTTTTTATTTTTTTTTTATTAACCTAAGTTGAAACATGCATATTACTGTATTAACTATTTTAATTTTATTAACTTTATTTATTTTATACATTTATTAATCTATATTGTGTTGAAGGAATTGTTGATTATTTTAGAGAGAGAGAAGAAGATAGTATGTGTATTTGCTGCGTTGTTATTTTTTATGTAGTTGCTAATTTTTGTTTTTTTTAATATTATTATTTTTTAATTTTTTATTTTTTATTCTATTTTCATTGTTTATTTTTTTTTTTTTAATTTACTTTCTATATTTTATTCTTTTTTATATTTTTTTTTTGAAAGTTTTATTTTACATTTACATTTTTTTTTTTCTGTCATTAAAGTTTTTTTTTAAGATTTTTATTTTTTTAATTATCTAACTTTTATTTTATTATACATAAAAGTGTTTAACTTTAGATTTTATATACTTTGTCTTTAATTTTTTTATATTAAAGTTTTATTTTGCATTTATATTTTTTTTATTTATCTTTATTTTTAATATTAATTTTTTAGTGTTAACTTTTTAATGATTTTATTTTTTCTCACTGTATTTAATTTTATAACATTTATTATTTTTACTATTTTATTATCTATTTTTATCTGTAATTAATTTTTTGATATTTATTTTACTTTTTTAATTTTTTCATTCATTTTTTTAATTTTTTAATATTAATTTTTTTTTTTTTATTAATTATTTTTAATATTTTTTTTTATTTCTTTCAAACGTTTTATGTTTTGTTAAATTATTTTATATACTTTTATTAACTCATGTTTTATAACGCAAAATTTATACGTTTTTACAAATACTTATTTAAAAAAAGTTCAGTAAATTACACGAAGCAAACCTACCATATCTCACCACTCCCTCCCTTAGACCAGTAATATGTGATCTATTTATGATTACTTATATTGAATTCTAAATTGATCTATATAATATTAATTGAATTATTAATATACTATTGATACTATTAATCATGTGTGAGGAATTGAATACACAGGTTTGATAGCATTTCTTGACATTACTAAAATTCAGTAAATACAGTAATCAAACTAACTATACCACCCATAACTCCTCTCATATCTATAACTAAATTAGGCAAATATATATATTTAGATCTATATTGATTCTATTAATGATTTATATGTCACATATTAATTGAGTATCTAAATATTAATTTGGATAAAAACTAACATAATAAACAAATTCTTTATACACTGATAATTACAACGTAATATTATTGACTCTATAACATGTAACAAAGGTTTTTTCAATCATATTAATAAAGCTTTATCATTAAGACATCATCTTATGATAATATGGAAAAAATTTAAAATTGAATCAATAGACAAAACCTATAAACGAAGCTTAGAGGACTCAGGAGATATAACTACTGTTAACTTTCAAGCAGACAGTCTCTCTCTCTACTTCTCTTCATCATCTCCATAATCGCACAGTCATCAGAAACTATTTACCTCTACTTCGCGGACACGTAGTCCTCATATAATCTTTAACTTTTTGAAGCTAATGTCTTATAACTAATTATACATTAGGCTAATTTATCATTAACTCATCATAGTCAATAGCATTGTTATACCTACAAAAATTTACCACTAATAACATATGGTTATTAATAATTAATTACCTATACTGTATCGAAATGATATTAATAATATATCTAATCTAAGTTAATAAAGGTTTTCAACATTCAATAAAGCTATAACATAATGTAATGGAATCAAATTCGAATTATCAGTAAAAATAAATGTGCAACGACAAACCTGACAATATATATTATATATTTATTTATTATTATTATATAAATAACCCTAAGAGCTTTGCGATGACGCACACCTATATAAGATACTATCATTAAACAATAAGCTCATCCAAATACTTGGCTACAGTAAGTAACTAAGCATTACATGCAAAAACGGGCTAGAGTTTGAGTGATCTTTCTGGTTTGTTTGTGTTGTGTATGTGTGTCGGTTTTTTGTTGATTATTGATGCTAGGTTGTGTTGTGGGTCTACTAGGGTATTATTCTATCTAATTTTTTTTCTAGAGGTCATTATTAGTTCTTCTTTAATAAGTTTAGATTATAGTCAGGGTTTGTCGTATTTGTTCTATAGATACTGATGTTCAATGGTGGGATAGTGTTATACATTTGGTGTGTATTTGCAAGTATTTTAGTTTATCTAGTATTACAATAAGTGTTAGTGTGATCGGGTATTTGGTTGGAGTGATAACGTTATGTAGTTTGTTCATATGGATGTATGTGTCGGGCTTGTATGTCCAATTAAACCTGTAGGATGGCTATTTGTGAGGTTAGATTCATCGGATAGGGTGTATGTGAGTTGTTGATGATATCACACTTAGACATTTGTACAAATGTAGCTAGAGCATCACGTTGCCACTTAAGTTGTTGAGTCGGCATCGAGTGCTGCAGGTTGTGTTCGCTGTCAGGTTCTCGTGGTCGTGTTTTGTCGCCAATTGGTTGGGCGGTGTTCGTGCGGTTCGGTGGCGGCGCGTGCTCGTTGCGTGGTCTGCGGTGTGCCGTATAGCGCGGTTTCAGTTTATTTGAGCAAGCATTCTCTATCACCACAGCACTCTCCAATCTTTATATTTTTAAACGGAACCGCATCCGGACATACACATAGGAATTGTTTGTCATATCGTACCCGCAACACACACACACCACACACATCACACACACACAACACACACACACACACACACATACAAAACATTACGCAATAGTAACACCTGAAATATTTTTAGTCTTATCTCTTTTTAGGCTCCGCCCCCTTTCAGAAAAAATCAACGCGAAACATGAAAATGTTTTTATGCAGGGGTTAATAAAAATAACTTTATTATTTACATTTTATTATTCAGAATATTTATACATGGAAAAAAACATTAAACATTATACATTAGACATAGATAAATATTTATAATATATTAAATGGAAATTAATGTACCCTTATAACCATACGATGCAGTGCGACATGAATTTTTAATAAAGAATCGTTTGTCGGTTGTGTGCTGGACCATTTTAGTACCAGCAACAATACTGACACCTCCATACTTCCCAGGCTGAAAAGTTATATATTAGGCACACTGTAACACAGCCCTCCTCTGTTACTTCCGTGTAAATTAGCATTAGGATTCTGTGACTCGTCTATTCGTGCAGCTTTTTTATGAGGTAGGTCATCGTCTCGTACATCATCTTTATCAACATTAACAGATTGTATTTCATTCATTGCCTTCACTGTAACATCATGGTTTTTGATATCAACACTTGTAAACTGGACTCATCATGGCCTACAATATAACTAATTTTCAGAGCGATCATACGTGTTATAATCTGTTTAAAATATACATTTTTTTCAAAATTGAATAGTATCCTTTGTAATCTTTATTGATTGTAAGGGCTTGTGTGGCTTTTACAATATATTTTATATTCCCATCTGCAGTTCTTATTCTAACAGCATAGACTTAGGTCCAGTACACACAAAGGAATCGGCGTATGCCTCAGAACCGTATTCTGGGGATTCTGCTAATTTTCTTCTGTTTAGTTCACGCCTAAAAAGATTTCCTGTTTTCATATAACTTCACAGATCGTTTTCCCCCTCCAGCGACAAAAATAATAACAAGAGTCCTGTATCGCAAGTACATAATGCCCTTCTTTGTTTGACTTTTGTTAAGGAGCCTCGTATAATTTTATAATCGTGCATAAGAAGCAGTCGTAACGATGCGAATAGGGAATATTTGTAACAGTTGGACGGGTGGCGTTCGGCTAGTGCATTTTTGACAACTGTTACAACATATTTACAGCCTATTGGAATAACGTAGTGACTTCATTGTCACATTGATTGATTAGATCCCATACTTGTTTATCACTAGTACATACTACATCGCCTCTTGTAGGTGTATTTTGTGCAAATTTTCCCCAAAGAGAATTGAGGCATAATTTTGCAATGAACCGCATCCCTGGGTTTTTCTTGATATTGTTAATATCAAGTTCGACACCTTCCTTTTCTTTGAAAAGACGGACAAACTCTTTAAGTTTTTCCTCGTAATCAGGATCGTCTTCGTGAATATTATTTGGCGGTCCTGATGCCTCTGTCTTTATTTTTAAGAAATGGTTCACATATCCTTCAAATAAAAACTCCTTCTCTTTAAACGACCAAACTTCAAATATTTTATTATTATTTCGTACCCCATCTCTAATGCTAACTGAATTTCAGGTGTTGTGTATACACCTTCAATAGCACGTTCATTCTTGTCATGATTGCATTTCGCACAATTTTCTTCAACACATTTTACACAGAGTGGAAATATTAATTTATTTTTGGTTCGTTTAGCGAGGACTGGGATGTATAAGTCTTGAGGAGGAAGAATCTTAACGTAAGCTACACCGAAATATTCATCATTGATACCGTTCTTAAATGATTCAATGTCTGGTACTTTTATCACCTATTAGTTTTTCCGGGGGGCCACAAGGGTACTTCATTCGTTTCTGAACATAAGGGTAAAGCGATGTATAGTCTAAATACATGATCTTCTGTCCTTTAGTTGGTGGGTAGTAATGTACGAATGGTTCAGTGCGGCCTCCAAACAATGAATTGTCTATTATGAGTCTGTTGTTAACAACATCATTGCTAAGACGTTGAATATAGTCGCTAATGCTTACGTTATCATCGGGATGATCAGGATCTCGAATGATTTGGGTCTTTTGAACCTTCCATTCACATTCCCACACACGTACTACATTAAACCCTGCTTCTTTATACCTATCTTCTTGTTTCATGGTGAGATTGTAGCGGTCAACAGCCGATACGTTATGCAACATCCCTTTTCCTTTATTGCAATCTTTATGTCCATGCCATGCACAACCATGGTATAGGAACGCAGTTTTCACTCCTTTTACATAACCAAACCCATCAGGGTAAAGCCACTTGTTCTTAATTTTAAACCCTTTCTCTCCACCGTTGCGAGCGTGCCTTATGTCTATATTATTCAATTTTTCTTGATACAAGAGCCAGCGAATTGCTTCGTAGGTGAAAGGTTTAGGGTTCTCTCGACCTAGAATAGTAATTTTTTCATCAGGCATAAACACATTTTTATAAAGTGTAAAGCATAAAGATGCAATTGTTGTGTTGTTATCTAGACAATCTATATCAAATTCTTTAATGAAGCTACCTCTAAACTTCTCAAAACATTTTCTTAGTATATTAACATCTTGTACACAGTACTTTTCACATTCTTCAAAAATATTGTATTCTTTACCTATAAACTTATTATAGTACTCTTCAAATTCTAGCTTTTCATCTGTTGACATTTTTTCTATTTCGAAACATTCCTTATCAGGAATAGGTCCTTTATAATTCAACGTATCTTCATTTAAAAATGTATAGGGAAAGAAACCTTTGGAATTGTCTTTTTCACTAACACCCATGCATTTAGGCAAGCTTTTCAATGCACATGGTGTGAAAAGCAACGTATCCCTGAAGTGTATATTCCATTCGATCCCATTGAAATTATTTTATTGCCTCTTTTTAAAGGACTTCTGCTGATAGAATCTGAACTTGGATGGGTCAGTAATGATGCATATACGAACTGATGATCAAATTTTCCGCCATTATGTGCAGCAACAATTACTTTTGACTTAGGATTTTCCTCTGAAAACTCCATCAGGAAGTCTATAAATTGATTTACAGGTGTTTTTTCGGTCTCTAATTTAAATATTCTTGTTCTTGGACCACAATGTGAGCATACTTGTTCACCTTCCTTATCTGTACACATTTCGCATATCATCTGGCATACCAGTAAATAAGGACGCAATTCTATTATTCTTCTTCCTTTATCATCATATCCTTTATCTTTCTGGTATGTCTCGATATCATAGTAACATGTATAAACCACCGGATCAGTATCTTTTTTATTTCTTATTTTCTTTTTCTTTTTCATGTAGCATATATGATATTCGTCTTCTTTAGGCACGTATTTTTCTTTACATATAGTACAAAAGGCTTTTGTGCAATCGTGTTTGAAATTACCTTGGCGATCAGCCTTTATTTGTACAAGGCAGAGTTTGCAAATCTTAATTTTCTTGCACGTATTATTATCTTGATGTTTTTTAAAACAAATGCAATTTAAAATTCACGATTACATTACGAATTCATGGAATATACCATCATGATCAATGAAGCCTTGACACTATCGTATGAGGCATTGGTGCTTAACCCATCCATAATGTTCACAAGTTCTAATTTATGCACGATATTATTACTGTTGAAAGTGTAACAATAAGTGCAAAAGATACCGTTCATATATTTATTCTTTTTCTTGGTATTCTCAAAACATAACTTCAGCTTATCTTCTGTTATGGCATAGTAATGATTAAATCCATCATGGCCTATAATGTATAAAGGATCATTTCTGTTCTCGTTAGATGGATTATAAAGTATTTTTACTCCATTACCTTCAGGACCAAATACGACTATACGGCATTTTTCGACATTCTCGATTTTTTCAAAATCAGTTACTATGAAAAAATCTGTATATTCCATACCACATTTTTTAGCTAATGCTTCTGCCTCATTCTCAATTGTACACGAATGAATACCTCTGGACTCTATACATTCTCTCGCTATTTTCCTAAACAAAACGACGGCTTTGAAAGCACAACCTACATCCCCTTTCTCTAGATGAACTTTACTAATGTAACGATGTTTGAAACTAAGATTTTGTGGCTCGAATGCATCGGTTTCACAGTCATCGCCTTTGCCTTTTGCTATCATGAACACAGTTGCTACTACTTTGAATTTGGTAAAAGAGGCCTTGTCACCGGACTGGAATGACCCTTCCAAACGTCTCATCATCTCTTTCACCCCAATATTGTCCAGTATATCTCTATAGCTGATATTTACATAATATTTCCGGTCAGGTGACTGATCATCGCCAAAAGTGAAGTTGATACCCACCCTCATGCGTGCCCTATCATAGTCTAAGTCTTGTAATACAACATCAATGACTTCACTCACAACCATTTCAAACGATGTTTCAAGATCTCTTGGTCCATGGAAAAAAATTTCATCAATAATCTTAACTTCATAGGTATGACGTTCCATTGACTTTTTAAGTTTCTCTACAGAGATGTGCGTTATGTCTGTTATAGTGGTCTTTCTCTTCTTATTACCAGCATTCATCATCGAAGGGCTAGCCTGGAATAAATAATCATTATTATTATTTATGATGCATTAGGCAATTAAAATCAAGTTTTCAAACAAATTAGGTCATTATGTCAGTAATATATTAGTTTCAACTAGTATTTCTCATAACATATATTAAATATATTTATACACACAGCAACAACAACATACCATTTTTAAAGGGTGCGATGATGACGTCACGTAGGATGCTTTTTACTCAAATGGATAGATGTATATTCAACACGTTTCTGGAAAAGAATAATTTTTTTTAGACATGTGCATATATCATTTTCCCTTTATTCTTTAATTAATGATGTTTTTAATTACTTTACGTATCATTAATTATTGATTAGATGTATTACAATGTTATTTTTAAATGAGAAAATATATATATTAAAGAAAAAAAATCTTACCTAGCTGAATAAGTATTGATTTGAAAAATCCTCATGTGTAGATATAAAAACTTGGATGATGATACAACAGGATCCAACGAATGAGTCTTAAAGTGTTGATCGTAAGAGCTCTTGATTATGAATGCCCCATCGTGTAGTACGCCGCTTTATATATAACTCGGCTCCCAAATCTATACAGTGTTGCCAAATAACCTCTGTATGATGCATTGTTGCCAAACCTACCATTTTGTTTAATAAATATAATAAGTATTGCATCACTTTATGTAAATGGTTATAGCATAAAATCCTTTTCATGTTTCGAGTTTGATTTTTTCCTGAAAGGGGGCGGGAGCCTAAAAAGACGATAAAGACTAAAAATATTTCAGTGTTACTATTGCGTAATGTTTTGTATGTGTGTGTGTGTGTGTGTGTGTGTGTGTGTGTGTGTGTGTGTGTGTCATTTATTCTTAGTTCATTACAATAGTTAGGTCAGGATATGATTTTTTGTTAAAATATTACTGTGTTAATGTAAAATCAGCACTGATATGTTAGAGACATGCTTGAAAAAGTGTGAATAGGTTACGTTTTTGCATGTAATGTTAGTTACTTACTGTAGCCAAGTATGGAGCTTTGTTAATGATAGCATTTTATTAGGGCTTAAGGTGTGTCAGGTTTGTCGTTGCACATTATTTTCTTAATTCATGTTCCATCATGTTAGCTTTATTGATGTGGAAACCTTATTACGTTAGAGTATATTCATCGATCAGTATGATAATTAACCAATGTTGTGGTAAATTTTTGTTAAATGCTACTGTGTTAATGTAAAATTAGCATTGATATGTTAGAGACATGCTTGACAAAGTGTGAATAGGCTACGTTTTCGCATGTAATGGTTAGTTTCTTTACTGGTGTTATGTGTGGAATTTGTTAAGGTTAACAGTTTATTCGGTCTTAAGGTGCTTTAGGTTGTGTCCTTTGTACAATTATTTTTCCTATTTCAGATGATTGCTAGTTAAGCTTTAATTAATGTGAAACTTTGTTACGTTAGCATATATTCGTTGAATCAGTGTATAAAGAATTTGTTTTTATGTTAGTTTTATCCAAAATGATACTCAAAATTGACCTAATGCAATAGATCAAAATAGATCAATATACATCATAGAATGGTGGAAGGTGGGGTGGGTGGTTTGATTTACGATTACTGATTTAGGGTATGTAAAAAAAAAAAATTTTAGTAAAAATTTGACAATAAATCAATAGATCAATAGATCAATAGATCAATAGATCAATAGATCAAATAGATCACAACTGGTCAGGAAGGGTGGGTGGATGGTGGTTTGATTTAGTGATTTACTGCTTTAAGGGATGTAAAAATAATTTTTGCGTTATAAAAATG
>JABUQX010081789.1:20000-22500 GCA_015478945.1 Trachelipus rathkii
ATATATATATATATATATATATATATATATATATATATATATATATATATATATATATATATATATATATATATAAACCCACCGTATGCAATTAAAACGAGATTATATCAATCGTAAAAACAACTTTGAAACTGAATGAAGAAAGAGCAACGAATAAATAAATATTCATTAAAATTTTGTATACATTTATTCAAGTAATATTACTTTATTTATTTAAGGTCGGAATTAGAAAACTTTTATTATTCTTTCATATATATATATATATATACAGGTATATATAAATATATATATATATATATATATATATATATATATATATATATATATATAAATATATATATATATATATATATATATATATAATAATAATAATAACTTATATATATATATATATATATATATATATATATATTCTATATATATAATATATTTATATATATATACTATATATACTCTTATATATATATATATATAACTATATATATATATATATATATATATATATATATATATATATATATATATAACTAATATATATATATAAATTTTGTAGAGGTGTTTTAATAAAGAATTTTTGAAGAAAAAAAAATTGATCCACATCCCTTACCGTGTTCCTATTGCTGTGAAAACCAATATATTCAAATTAATTATAATTCGGTTATTTGAGGTTTAGGGGTACTGAGTTTTAATCTCTACAACAGAGGTTCTCAATCGTTTTAGGTCTATGCCCCTTTTTATACTTTTGTATGAGTTCACAAAACCTGTGGAAGGATCTAGAACGGAGACGATATTGTGATTGACATGCAGGATATAGAAGCTGTGTAACAAAGGGTTTGTTGAGGATGTAGTCCCGAAAGTTTTGAGGGGGGTAGTGACAGTACCCTTATATAAGGTTAAATATGATAAGGGAAACTGTAGAAACCACAGGAGAATTACTTCACCGAGTGCTATAGGGAAGATATATCCTGAAATTTTGTTTTTCAAAAGAATTCGTCGAGAGACTGAGGAACTTATTGATGAAAAATAAGATGGATTTAGAAGTGTTAGATGATGTGTTACTGAAATTTTTATAGTGATGCAAATAAGTAGAAAAGAAGAGAGAAGAAGAAGAACAAACTGCATTTAATCTTTATTGACTTGCAACAGGGGTACGAAAGGATTAATAGGGAGGCTCTGTGCATGGCAGATGATTGTGATATATGTTGCTCGTGGTAGTCTTCTAAATGGAATCAAAATTTTGTATATCAAATGTGAAACGTGTGAAAGAATAAATGGTATGGAGAATTATTGTGAGAAGGGGTGAGGTACGGATATGTTATGTCTTCTTCGCAATTTAATTTGTATATGGACGGATTGATGAAAGAATTAAGGTAGGGATCTTATGGGAGGGTGTTAGACTGATGGAGAATTGAAGAGAATAGAGGGTACCCTGCTTATTATAAGCTGAGGCTTTGATTTTGTGTTGCGAATCTGAAGAAAGTTTGAGAGGATTGGTAGAATGGTTTGACAGGGTGTTTAAAAGAAAGGTTAAGTTGAAGTATTGGAGGGTCAAATCCGTAAGCAGGATTACGTCAGATTTCTTTCAAATTTGGTAGGGCTTCATTTCTAATGCAATTACAACTACTTTTACCTTACGATTCATGAAATTCGTTAAAAAGTGTAAAATCGACCCAACCAAATATATATGTATATATATATATATATAAAATATAATATAATAATATATATATATATATATATATATATATATATATATATATATATATATATATATATATATATATATATTTATATATTTATAAATATATATATATATATATATATATCTATATATTTATATATTTATATATATATATATATTTATATATATATAATATATATATATATATATATATAATAAGTGTTTGTATAATAAAAATAATAATAATAATAATATATATATATATATATATATATATATATATATATATATATATATATATATATATATATATATATATATATATATATATATAAAATATATATAATATAATAAATATATATATATATATATATTAAACTGATATTTATGAACTAAAAACCTCTTGAAATATTTCCCATAAATAAGGTAATTTCAATTTTATGTTTATTGATAACTAATAAATTTTGACTTTCATCACGTTGTTCATTTCAATTACTTTGAAAGAAAGTTCTGATTGATAGTGTTTATTTATGTGTATTCACACAAACTTTGCTCTCATCGGCCAATTTTATTTGTGTTTATCGTGAATCGACTTTATTTAAATATACTCTATATTATGAGAATTTTAAATGGTTTTGGTAAATTGATTTTGAATATAAGGCTTTTTAATTAAAATTAAATTAGGTGTTAAATTTAATTTTAAATTTGCATATGTTTGAAATTTTTACATTTTCATGAAAATCCTAATTGGCAACCATGTTTTATCCTCGGAATGAAAAGAGACCTTTTCACTGAATTTTTTCAGGTAACTTCAGCTAA
>JABUQX010081789.1:30000-33033 GCA_015478945.1 Trachelipus rathkii
TTGAGACACTGAAATTTTTTTATTTGAATCATTTTTAATTGAATTTTAATTATTTTAATTATTTTTATTTGAAGTATTGTCCGGAATGAATGGGCCTTTGAATTCGAACCGTAAAAGCACGTGGAAGACCGTGCTATTATTGTTTATTCTCTTTGACTTCGAAAATTTTATTCATTTTATTTGAATTATTTTATTCATTTTTATTTTAATTATTTTGATTATTTTTAATTATTTTAATTATTTGCGTAACGTAATTATTTTTATTTTTATTTTTTGGTATTAGGTTTGTCCAGCAGAGCTAACACGTGGCTTTGATCAAACATGCGCATCTATAAAAGCTAGAAAGAGAGAGAGAGAGAGAGAGAGAGAGAGAGAGAGAGAGAGAGAGAGAGAGAGAGAGAGAGAGAGAGAGAGAGAGAGAGAGAGAGAGAGAGAGAGTGAGAGAGAGAGAGAGAGAGAGAGAGTAAGTATATATATATATATATATATATATATATATATATATATATATATATATATATATATATATATATATATATATATATATATATATATATATATATATATATATAGTATATATATATATATATATATATATTAACCTTGTTTTTGACCATGATATTTCGGCCTTGACCTTGCCTGATACCCTATACCCACTACACCTAGCCTAAACCTGCACCTAACCTGACCTAACCTAACATAACCTAACCTAACTTAGCCCTTTTTGATGTCTTAACCTTGTTTGGCCATGATATTTCGGCCTTGAGCTTGCCAGATACCTAGCCTACATCTACACATAGCCTCCTCCCAGCCTTGAGCTCATCCAGGTAACTGATGCCTAGCGTTTGGTAGGTATCTGTGCTAACATGAGGTCATGTAGGTACCTGACCTGTATGGATCTATCCTAACTTATTTCCATCCGTGGACACACACACACACACACACACACACACATTCACTAGTACACTTATACACACATTCACTTATACACACATTCACTATGCCCCTTATACACACATTCACTATGACACTTGCATTTACCCATAGACACTTACATTTACACTTATACACAAACGGTCACAAACACACACACACACACACACACACACACACACACACACACACATCACACACACATACACACACTCACTTACCTTATACACACATTCACTACTTAATACTTACACTCTGTGAATACTTAGTTTTACATTTACTTATACACACGTATAAACACACGACCAACCCTTTGGTCTTCCATGGGTCAATTTTAGCCTATCCTAATTTTAAATTTTAGGCACTTAAACATTTTTATTAAAAACATTTTCGCGAACCTAAAACTGTAACTCATTACAGACATCTTTTATATTTTACTTAGTACTTTTTAATTTATAAATTTTTAAAAATTGCATGTAAGAATTTTACTACAATTGTACGAAATTTTATTAAAAACATATACTTTACAGACCTTAAAGCAGTAAATCAGTAAATCAATAGAGGTGTTACATAACAACAAGGGGATTAGTATGCTTTTGTTTTACTGCTTTACTGTTTTAACTCATGTTTTACTGCTTTAACTCATGTTTTACTGCTTTAGCTTATATGTTTTACTGCTTTAACTCACATATTTATTAACATTACATACCTTAAAGCAGTAAATCAGTAAATCAATAGAGGTGTTACCTAACACCTAAGGGATTAGTATGCTTTTGTTTTACTGCTTTACTGCTTTAACTTTCTGCTTTACTGCTTTAACTTTCTGCTTTACTGCTTTAACTTTCTGCTTTACCGCTTTAACTCATATACATTACATACCTTAAAGCAGTAAATCAGTAAATCAATAGAGGTGTTACCTAAGGGCTTAGTATGCTTTTGTTTTACTGTTTTACTGCTTTAACTCATGTTTTACTGCTTTAACTCATGTTTTACTGCTTTAACTTATATGTTTTACTGTTTTAACTCATATATTTATTAACATTATGTTTTTTATTTTGTTTTAATACTTTTTATTTATTTTATTATTATTTTTATTTATTTTTATTATTATTTTTATTATTTTTATTATTTTATTATTTTATTTTTATTATTATACTTAGTGTTATTTACTTCATGCCTATTGTTATTATTATTTAGAACACACATTCACTATGACACTTATACACACATTCACTATGACACTTATACACACACACACATTCACTATGTCACTTACATTTACCCATAGACACTTACATTTACACTTATACACATGCGGCCACACACACACATTCACTATGACACTTACATTTACCCATAGACACTTACATTTACACTTATACACTCACACAGATTTACTTACACTCTCACACAGATTTACTTACACACGCAGATTTACCTACACTCACACACACAGATTTACTTACACACACACACACACACACACACACACACACACACACGCCCACACACACGCACACTCACTTACACATATAACGTATAATTTATTAAAACATTTTATGTTTTAATTAAACACGTACATTTATATTACTCATTCAAATATAACTAAAATTATTTCAAAGTTTCTTAAAACTTCTATAATAAATCAATCATTACCTTTGAACAAAGAATTTATTATTAACTGTTAATACTTTTTGTTTATAAATTTTATAACTATCAAGTTTTAAAATAACTTTTACTAAAATTTTATGAAATTTTATTAAAAACATATATTTTACGTACCTTAAAGCAATAAATCAGTAAATCAGTAAGGTCAGCCCCTAGCACCCCTCTACACCAAGCTATGCCACGTTTTGATCTATTGACTTACTGCTTTACATCATCTTTAGCCATGTAATAAGTATAAAAAGAACAAAATAAGTTCTTCTCTGCTAACATAACATGTATTTTATTAAAATCTTTCTAAGTTCTTATTTAAAAATAACAATTATTCACTTACATTTATATTATTCACTCGATGTTAACTAAAAATATTTCAAAGTTTTTAAATTCCCGGGTTTTCTTTATTATTATCTATGTACATTGACAATCCATCACGAA
>JABUQX010081790.1:0-45126 GCA_015478945.1 Trachelipus rathkii
ATGAATAATTTACCAAAATGCTCAAGATTTTCATAGTGTAATTTACAGAGGCTTTATCAAAGAACCAACAGATTCCATATCCATATTAGCTTTCAAAACAATTAGTTTCTCAAAATTAAAAGCAGTTAAGGCTGACCTCTTTTCCCTCAAAATATCCCCACCAGTACTAATACATTCGCTCTAACAACAGCAGTAATCTAATAGGGGAGGGTGTATTTTAGTTTTGATTTTTTAGAACAAGCTTCAACAAATTCGGCCTATGCTGAAAGGAAAAGATAGTCCTTGCGTGAGAGGAGTGCTGGGTAGTTCTTAGTTTTGTTTCCAGCAGTCCATTCGCTAAATTAAGGTATCACCTCACCTAAATCATTCTACCTCCCTTCTGAAATATTTTTTGACCACCCTTTCCACCCATAAGAAGGTCTATTTCGTTTCAAGATTTGAGTTAGATCCATGAAAGCCTTCGACGTCCTGCAGAGTCGGTAGTTGGCTAATGAGCTGGCACCGACCCCGAAAAAAAAAAACCCTACCCGGGGTCTTTTTTTTCAAAAAAAAAAAAAAAACACACTACTTGAAAAAACCCGCCGCTATTGTGCCCCACTCTGGTGTTTTTGTTCAAATTATTTTGAGAATTAAATTGCATGTAAAAATAGTAAAACAGAACTGATAATAGTAAAAATTATACTCTTCTTACGCTGTGAAATGTTATATAAACTCATTTTAATTCACTTTGTTTTGAAAAAGAATATACATAAAAACATTATATATATTATAATATAAAATGATAATAAATATAGGTATATACAAATATAATATATATATATAATATATATATATATATATATATATATATATATATATATATATATATATAATATTATAATATATATATATATATATATTTTTTTTTTTTTTTTTTTTTGTTTTTTTTTTGAGTTGTGTACAGGACCCACCACGGCTCACAATGAACCGGCCACATTGGGTCTGAAAAATCAGCACCATTGGGAGGGGGCCCGTCAATATATATGTTACAAAATGTCAAAGAAAGATTTGATTGGTGAAATGAATATTCATGTCAAGTCAAAATAAATTAAAAACTAAAATAGAAGAAATCAATTGCATTGTTAATAGTCTTAAGATTACATAACAAAATCAAATGCTATAAAGAATATTCACTTTTTGAAGATACAAGAAAATAGTGTTACTGCTAAAGTGGGAAGATTCAGATAAGATATGGGATAATCTTTTAGAAGGTGTTTTGTATGCGACCGGTAAAGTAGGGAAAATAACCGGACAGCGATAGGGTCCAAGATGGAAACAATCATATGAAAGATATGATGAACAGATGCGGTGGTGTGGCGACGGCAAAATTTGCAAATGGGAGGAGGGTCCTGTGACATATAGTGACTGTGAGGTGATGTTAGTGTGGCCAATACGGAGCCGTGCAAGTATCACCTCATGGTAAGCGCTTGCGTTTCTGTGGGAGGAAGACCACTCACCTATGTGCTAGGCTTTATGTTTCTGAGTTTCCTTTCCCGCCGATCCTCGTCCAGCACTCTTGTTGCAACAAAGATCGGAAAGCCCCCGTCGGAGAGCATGGGGATAGTAAATCAGTTGATCGGAGCGGGCCTATGCTCGAATGGCATCCCGGACGGTACCTGCGAACAAATCTCGAGACAGAGGAGGCGGCACTTTTGAGCCTCTCTGGGTCAGCGATCAATTGCCAGTTACCCCTACCATGACGAGGGAGTCCAAACCATAAAAATAATTTTGTTTCTTACGGGATGAGAAGTCGAAGAAATTTGTACAGCTGATACCATTGCATTTTTAGAATAAAGGGGTTTTAAAGCGCTTGTAGCGCGCTAAGCGAATCTGAAATAAACGACATACGAGTGATCTTGTCGTTAAGGATTAGAATTCGAGAAAGGGCAATCATTATAAGCCGTTACTCTGCGTGTCAAAAAATTGAAGTATAAGGGGAAGGGTATGCGAAGTTGCGGTCAGGAAAAGACAGCAGAAGCGCCCCACACTGTCCCTATTCTTTAGCAGCCGTCAGTAAACAACTGGAGTAAATTGCAGCAGTGAACTGCGGGCCTTTCACCGTGAGACAGGAAATGATGCTTTTAACAGGCAGGGCAGCGATGGCTAGATGGAGCAGCAGATGTCAAGAGCCAAGCAAATGGTAGGAGAGGAAATAGCCAAGGTGTGTACCCTTCGTCAAAGAAGAAAGCAGCACCTTTGAAAAGGAATGTTAGGAAATTTAAAGATGTATGAACCGTCTTTGCAAAGGCCAGTAATTAGGATTCTGAGTTTACCTCCGCAGAATCGGTGTGCAGAAGCAGACGGTATTGGGGTTTAAAAACGAAGATAACTTGTACACATGATTATTCTCTCGAAGAGAGAGTGGCATCACATTGGATTCAACTTCAAGGCTCACCTGGGGGGACGATCGAAAAGCTCCAGTGGAGATACGGATCGCTTCGTTTTGGATGGGATCTAACAGGTGTAGTAGTGCTGCACAGCCATAATCCAGTTTCAATCGGATTAGGGCTATGTAAAGACGTAAAAGGGGATTTGCGATCAGCACCCCAAGATTTTGAGGCGAGATGACGTAACAGGTCAAGGGTGCGATGACAAGTTGTTTTTAGGTGTTTAATATGCGGTGCATATGTTAAGTGGTCATCTAGGATGAGCCCTAGAAATTTGACCTGTGAAGTTACACGAATGGGCGAACCATACAAGGTTAAGTTCGCTAGAAGAAAGTGGCAAGTTCTTCGATTCCCTTTTTTTCTTAAAAAGCACTGGTGAGGTTTTGGTGGGAGAAAAATGGAAGCCATGGGAGCTAGCCCACTGTGAAATATTTTCAATAGCTAGTTGAAGTTGCCGTTCGAGAAAGGGCAGCCTGGCACCGGCTATTTATAATGCTAAGTCATCGACATATAGAGAAAAATTGACCGTCGCTGGAATAGAGGTAACAATATCATTGAATCCAAGAGCAAATAGTAGTACACTTAAAAAACTACCCTGCGGAACGCCTTCATCCAGAATAAAGTGGCGTGACAGAATAGAAGAGGAGCACCGAACCTGGAAAGATCTGTGTGATAAAGCATTTGATAAAAAGAGGGAGTTGTCCGCGGAAACCCAGCGAATGGATTTTAAGGAGAATCCCAGTTCTCCACGTTGTGTCGATACGCCTTTCCAAGGTCAAAAAAGACACCAAGAACCATCCCACCAGTTGAGAAGGCTTCTCGGATGTCATGGTCTATTTTTACCAAAGGGTCCTGCAAGTTCGAGCGATTTTTGCGGGGGAAACAAATTGAAGTTTGAGAAAGCTACGGCCTCTCAGACAGGGGAGTAAAGCGGCCAGAAAACCAATTTCTCCATTAATTTACAGGATAGTAACAGGTCAGCGAAATTGGTCTTTGGTTGTCTGCCCTCTTCGGATCTTATTGCCAGGTTTGGTGATAGGAATTACAAAAGCTGTAGTCCAAAAATAGATGGAAAAGAAGATTCAATCCAGATTCTCTGTTATATAAATCCAGCAAAAATGCTGACGCCGAAGGATGGATATGACGGAGCAATAATGTTAAGAAATCATGTTCTGGACCAAGGGCAACCGCTCTTTGCTATTTGCCATGCAGTTTGATTACTCTGCAAGTGTAAAAAAGACGGTTGTAGGTATGATCTTCTCCTTTCGCTGTTTAAAAAGTCTGGTAGTGCTCTGTGTCAGTTCTCAGTTTTTGAAAGGACGTTCAGTTGTAGCGATATGAGCTCGAATGGCTCAAGCAAGGCTATAACTAAGCGACATCCGCCTACCACCGCCGAGCTGAAATCGTATCAGTATTCAGGGGCCATAACGGAGCGACTGCTGGGTTGAAAGTCATTGGAGGACGAGATTATTTTCTGTGTAACTTTCCACACTAAGGAAAGGGGAGTTGTGGAGTTAACAGTCGAGATATGTAAGTCAAAAAAAATATTGTTTTACGCGTTTGACGATTAATTCGCCTAGATCTCGCTGCGGCAGCTTTAAAAATAATCATGTTTGGGGTAGTACGGGCCTTTTTGTATTGCCTGTAGAGTTTCTTCTTCTCTCGGTTGGCTTGTGCGCACTCTTGGGACCACCAAGGGGTTTGCCGACCGCCTGTCTGAGGAAGACTGTGGAATGCAAGCTTCCGCTGCCGAGATGACTACTTTCTGGAAGAAGCAAAAGGCATCATCAACAGTCGGAAATCGTTTATTAAAAGGAGAAAGAGGGATAGCTGTCGCCTGATAAAAAGGAGCCCACTTCGCTCGATCATAACGCCAGCTGGAGTTGGGTTTTTGCAATTGGCTTGGAGCAAGCTCGTTTAATGCTATTGGGTAATGATCATTGCCGAATAAATAATCAAAGCGGGACCAGGTAAACGATCCATAAGGGAATGGGAGCAAAAGGAAATGTCGATACAGAAGAAAGTGGGTGTATCTAAACGTTCATAGGTTGGGAGTCCTGTGTTAGGCATCCCAGGGAAAAGGGGTTAGGAGATCTATTAAGATCTTGGACTTAGATTGAAAGTGACAGGTCACCCCATAAGGGGTGCGGAGTTGAATCACCTAGTTAAAGCAACCGGAGCGGGAGCTGTTTTAAAAAGATCTGCCTAAGTCGACCCTTAGTAAATTCACTTTACTTGGAGCCAATAGATTTGAACATATAGTAAAGGTCGATGGATTAAGTGAACTTGCCAACTTTACTGCATGAAGTTTGGTTTGGAGAGGGACTGAGGAATAGGGGATAGATTTGGTGAATAAGATTCTGCTTCCCCCTATCATTAGTCACCTCTTCTATAGAAGTTAACGGCGATTTATATTCAGATGGTTGAAAGAAGTCACGATGACATAGTCGAAGTTCCTGCAAACATATACACTTTGGTGTACATATGTTTATTAGTTGAACAAGTTCTTCGAAATTAGAGTAATATCCACGACAATTCCATTGAAGGAAAGTAGTCATGGTTAGTTCTTAATATTATGATGGTGGTCTATTAGAGACAATTGTCTCTATGTGACTGGGGGTAATGTTAGAGGTGGGTTCGGATTGAGAGGAAGGTTGAGACGTGGGTCTCGGCGCGGATGGGGAACAAAACCTGGGGGGCCAGGGTAGTCATACACCAGAGATTTGTTAGGTTGTATGACGTCTTTTAGGGAGGAGTTTTCAGATGTATTTGGTGAAAGAGCTTCACCATGAATGCGAGATAAGTTGAATTCAACCGAATCCAACTTGTTATGTGGGTTTGGTTGGTTAATAAAAGAGCATTCGTAATGCTCATATTTATTAGTGAGAGCGGTATCAGTATCCGCTTGGCAAGCAGATTCAGAAATGTGGGAGGGGCATAGAGTTGTTTCCATGGAAATGGGGAAGGAAGGTGTATCCAGAAGGGTATTGTCTTTTTGAAAATGTATTGGGGTTGCGACATCGATTTCCAATATGGGATTCGATGAATTGGCAAGGTCTAATTCTGGAGATTTTTCCAGTACTTTATCATGCGGGTGATTTTGGGAAATTGGGCAGTTTGATTGGAGAATGGGGACCTCTGGGTCCATCTTCATGCCTCCATCAGACCCAGAACGTTTAGAGCGTTTGCGACGTTTACATTGAACAGTTTTCCATTCACCTTTCTCGGAAGTGCAGGAAGCATTAGAAAGAGAATGGGTCATCGCATCAAGCTCCATTTGGGAGCTGTTATCCAATTCATCTTCGAGGGTATAGAATCCCTTAGAGAGGGCTGATAAAGGAAACTCGGGAAAGAATTATAGGAAGAATCAGAGGAACTAAAACTGTCTTGTAGACTATTAGATGATGGTTGGCGAGTTGTTCATTAGTTGGGATTACTTGGGCACAGTCTATTAAAGCCTTTGCCTTTGTCTCAGAAGTAGACTTATGCGAGGTCTCTTCTGAGTGCGTTTTTTACATCTGCGGGTTACTGTGTTATTGTTTAAGAATTCGGTTGCTCTATATTTTAGCGAATAATCCTTAACTTGGCGACTATTCTTTTTCTGTGTGTTTTAAAACATCTTTACCAGGGGTTTTAGTAATAGTGGGAGGGGCGAGATTAAGGGACCAAGAACCTCCTGCTTGCATAAGTGGGGTGAACCAGTTTGGTGTGGACAGTGTGTCTGGGCAGGAAGTGTTTTCAAATTTTGTGGATGAGCTAGCTTTAGTTTCATTGGTAGCTTGTTGAGAGTTAATGCTCAGGATAGGCTTGTTGATGGCTCTTTGGACGGGAGATTGAATCAAGGGCTGCTGTTGTGCTCTTTGAGAAATTGGTAGTGTGGGCAGTACAGGTAGACTGGTTGCAGTACTTGCCTGAGTTTCAACGGAATTTAAGAGAGGAGTTCTATTAGGAGAGGGTTGTGTTGGCGGATTAACACGTGAAGGCGTGGGGGTAGCTGTAATTGTGGCGTAAGTTTGATTTTGATTTGTCTGATATTTTTCCTCTGGCAGACATATGGCATCTCTCCTGCTCAATTTTCGTATGGTACATAACTCCAAAACCTCCTGTTCAAACAGGTAAGACGGGCATTTGAAGAAAGAAGCACTGTGGGGTCCTCCACAGTTTCTACAGTTAGGGGTATTTTCACAGGGTGTGAAGTAATTCTCCTCAGATTGGGCATATGTCTTCCTGTCCCCTACAGTATTTTCGGGGATGACCAAACCGTTGACATTTGAAGCAACGTCTGGGTCGAGGGATAAACGTGCAAACACTGTAACTTGTGAACCCTATTTTTACCTTTGTAGGTGGATAAGGGGTGTTAAAGGTCAGTAGTAAACGGGGGTTTGGTTTGTCGGGAGTTTCCCGGCGAGGGGGAAATCTATAAATGTTTGTGACGGAAAATCTTCTCTGTTGGAGTTCTTCCAAAATGACAGCTGTGTCTTCGTCTCTCTGACGAGGGCAATAAATAGTGCCTTTAGATGTGTTTCTTATGTCATCAGGAGTAGAAATAATAGGAACATCTCTTCAAGAGACGTTAGGATGACAGAATGGAACTTTGATTTCGGTTAGCAGCTTTTACGAGAATGGACCCATTCCTCATCAATGTGACTGGAGGGTCTTCAACTCCTAGGGCTTTTTCGAGTGCCCTACTGAGAGGAATGGTTCTGTGCTCAGTAAGAGTTTTGGAGGTAGCGGATCGCAGTATGTAATACATCGGGAATGACATGTCTGCTGACATTCCTGGAGGAGGTGCAGCATATGGAGTAAACGAATGAGAACGACTATTACGGGGGGCACCTTTGCGGGATTGCCCGGACCGTTGGGGCACCTGAGGTGTTCGGGGTTTGCTGGTCAACGAATCGATGAAATTTTGCGAAGGACCCTCAGGTGTAGAAGAAGAAAGCAAATCATAGGTACCAGGTCTAGAAGTAGTAGGGACCGTGGTAGGGTCAGGCTGGGTACCTGGTAGATGGTAATTGTTGTTGTTGTTGTTGTTGTTGTTCAGCTCACCTTGGTTTAAACACGTTATTTCGTTCAAGGGCTTTTCCATAAAAAAATTTTACCACAAACTTCGTCTCCATGGATGAACATCATAACAATAATGCAAATGAGATATAAACGTAAATAACAGGATGGGCTGGAAAGGCGCTATATTTCATAAGGAAGGGTAATCCTCTTCTCCACAGCAGGTCACAGTTCAGAGACCCACACAACCACCGGACCCCACCCCGTAGGGTGGGCTGTGGATGTGCCTCGGCAGATCTCCAGAGAACTCTACGTCGGTTGACCCACCGTTTACCACACAGGCACGTATATGGTCTTCACGCAAAGCCTTGAGATTATACACCCAAAAGTGCAGAACAGCCTCACTGGGGGTTGGGCGGGGGCTCAGGTTCCCTACAATTGGCGGCCCAGTCAGAGGTGAGCGTAAATGACCGGTTTTTAAACTGTACCCTCATCCACGGGAGGAAGTGTTGGGGTGAACTGAAAACCCATGTAGGAAGAGGCACCGGATGGCCCATGGGGCTGTGATGGGAAAAGGGAAGGGCAACGTTATACAATTAATTGAAGGGACTTATGGGTGGGAATTCGAAAAGTCCAGTTTTTCGCTCTAGGACACTGAAGGGCAGTATATCCCGCCCAACAGTATCCCAGAGAGCCCACCCACCAACTGCAAGGTAACTGGACAGCGGGTGGGATATATATATATATATATATATATATATATATATATATATATTATAAAATTTATTTATGGTGAGCGATGAGATAATATATATATATATATATATATATATATAATATATATATATATATATATATATATATATATATATAAGCCGTGTCCAAAAGTGGTCCTGAAAGGGTAGGTCATGGTGAGGAGTAACCAGGTCTTAAGGTTTGTATCATTTCAACAAAGTTCTTCAATTCAACACTTAAAAATGAGACGTTGTTAGCATAAAAATAAACTGATATTTTTTTGGTCAAGAATTTCTTTTTATGCAGTTGTCATTTTAATGGTATATTAAGACAATTTCTTTTGAGTTTTTGATGTGTCAGATGCAGATAACCATGTTTTCATTGTTGAATGTCTTGCAGCCATCGAAAATTAGATGAATCCCTTTCTTCTACATCTGTAAGATCCATACTTTCAACGGTTGTATTAGCACTTGATTCACTAGATTTGCCAGAATATGACAAGCGCCTACAAGATTTTTTCCGATGCACTTTTATTCTTTCAATTTTATTGCTAATTGTATCACTGTAATATTTACATTTTACTTTGCTGGTGCCTTAGACATTCAGAACTTCAGTCCATTCATTTCCTAGTTTTCTTACGGATCCCAGTCTTTGGCATTACTGTTATAATCAAACTTATAATAACTTCACAAAATTGAAAACAAACAATTAAATTAATATAAAATTGCAGTTATTGCTGAAAAGGAAAGGAAAATTGAAAAAAACCAATTTCCCCCGGGGTTTTTCGGGTTTTAGGTGAAAAAAAACCGAAAAAACCCGGGCCCACTGGGCTTTTTCACAAAAAGTGTTTTTTTTGCCAACCCTGTGCAGAGTCGATGCTAATGCTACGTATCAGCTCAGTAGCTATATATATATAAGTGCTGTTATGTAATAAAAACCCACCTGTTTTTGTTATGTAAAAAAAACCCACTCCATATCTCGGTATATATGATGTTTAGAGCCAAAAAAATTGGTGGACCTATTAACCCCATCGAGTATGAGTGAAAAAAAGTGTTATATTGGTTCGAAGTCGATTTTTTGAATTTTGGGAAATTTTTAAAAATTTCAAAAATTTCACAATTTTTTAGCTCATTTTTGACTGATTTTTTGGGACTTTCCAGCAGTGGCTGCATCAAGAAATCTATGAATTAGTATAATATTGAATTAAATTATGTTGGTCCCATCATAGACCTCATCCCAGAACAAATTTCATGAAATTTTATGCAGCCCATCAACACACACATACCATCCAACTTGTACCTTAAAAAAAACCCATTGTAATGTAAAAAAAAACCACCTCCAAATTAATTGAAAATGTGCATGTATATGCGCTATAACTCCTGTCAACATGCTGTAAGGTTGTTTTTTTTCCTTCTGTCAGTGTGGGGTCTAAAAAAAAAAAAAAAAAAATATACATAAAAAAAAAACCCAAAAATATAAAAATGTACTATAAAAAAAAAACCCACTTTTTTTTTATAACCTTTTTGTATATATTATTATATTTTGTTTATATAAGGTGTCTAACTCTATGTTATAAGGTATAGGGAATCGATTCCCGTGGTTTATAACGGAATCGAGGCACTCCTACCATGGTTTAGTATGAGTTAGTACCCCTACCCCCCTTTTCTAGTGCACCTATACAACTTTTTTAGCTTATTTCTCGAGCTACAGAGCTGAACTTGGTGTCAAATAGTATGTTTTGAGGTATGCCGAGTTTTTAAAATGGCTAATAACATCATATTACAGCTCTAGAGGGGGTTTTGGGAGATGGGTTTTTTTTACATTACAATGGGTTTTTTTTACATACCTAGGGTTTTTTTAAAATAAATTTTTACCTTATTTCTCGAGCTACAGAGCTGAACTTGGTGTCAAATAGTATGTTTTGAGGCTTATTGCCGGAAAGGGGTTTTTTTAAAAGGGCTAATAACATCATATTTACAGGCTACTAGAGGGGTTTTGGCGAGATGGGTTTTTTGTTTACATTACAATGGTTTTTTTTTTAATACCTAGGGTTTTTTTTTAAAAAAATTTTGGCCGTCTAAACTAATTTCAAAAAATTTTAAACCAAAACAAATTTTTTTTCCTGGGTTATATAGCCTAGGACTAGCCGTTCTAAGAAATTATTATAAAACTCTGCAGTGTCAATTAGTTTAATAGTTATTGGCACAAATAGGGTAAATGGGGTTATCTTTACCATAAAACAAGTACTAATATATATATATATATATAGATTATATATATATTATATATATATAGCCTATATATATATATTCTATATATATATATATATTATATATATATATATATATATATATATAATATATATATATATATATATATATATATATATATATATATATATACGGTATATATATATATAACTTATATTAATTCAATTCTGCTGTAAAAACGCCAAATATATATACTATAATATATATAATTTAATATATATATAATATATATATAATATATATATACTATATATATAAATAAATTATAAATATATACATATATTATATATATATATATAGCTATAATATTATATATATATATATATATACTATATATATAATATATATATATATATATATATAATATATATATATATAATATATATATCATTTGGGTTTTACACAGGAATCGATTTAAGATTATTGCCCTAGTTATTTATTAGCAATAATATAATTTAATTAAAGTTATAGAGGAGGGTATGCCATCAGTCTATAAAACCAATTTAAATGTTATTTATTAAAATATAGGTACCATTAAGGAAGTTGGCACGATTGGTTTCTGCGTAAGTTTAATTATTAAGAAAAATTAAGTCTTAGACTAAAAGCTTAATAATTAGTTTATAAACGTTAAAATAAAAATTATTATCTTCTTTATTGATAAACCCAAATTAAGAATCTTAATAAGGTAAACTATACTTTCATTTTTCAAAAAAGGTGCGGACCAAAAGAGCGGAAACCTTTTTTGATCCGCACGTGCAAGTCCGCTAATTTCCTGACGACTCCGCACCTCCGCTAGTCCGCACCTATTCTAGTAGTCCGCTCGGAGCGAACTAGCGGACTAAAGAGCGGAACGTGCCCACCTCTGACCAATAGTAATGTAAAAAAATCATACGTGCTGGCTGCAATACAGAAAGAGGTAAAAATATACTAGAGGCGTCTTTCAATTTTTGCACTTTGCTAACAAAATTAGGAAAATGCTAAAGTTGCGTTCCATTTTATCAAATTTAGCACAAATTTAGGAAAATGCTAAAGCTGCGTTCCATTTTATCAAATTTAGTACAAATTTAGGAAAATGCTCACCAAACGTAAGGAATTTCCTAAATTCTGTAAGGTTGCTATTTCCCATGCTTACTCAATTTTAAGACAAAATGTTCCCCTAACCAACAAATGTGAAAACAAACAATGATGGGCCGGCGTGTAGGTTTGTTGATTTGATGAATGTTTTTCATGAAATATAGCTTTAAATCGTAATTTCTTCCAAATCAATAAAATCCATCACAATAATTGATCAATTATTTGTAATAAAAATCATGTTATTTTTGTTATTTTTGTTTCTATTCCAAAACCACATTGGCTCCATCGAGAACAGGCTGATTAAAAAGATATTTGTAAAACCAATCGTCGATTATTACCGATTGGTTGCTAAAAACTGGATTAGCATTTCTTATCGAGCGTTAGGCACAAATGCAAAATGGAAAACGGCTTAGTTTGGGGGGATTAGCTTAATCGCCTTGTAAGTTGTCATACATTATTATTATTATTATTATTATTATTATTAATTATTATTATTATATTATTATATTATTATTTTATTATTAATTATTATTTATTATTATTATTATTATTATTATTATTATTATTATTATTATTATTATTATTATTATTATTATTATTATTATTATTATTATTATTATTATTATTATTATTATATATTATTATTATTATTATTATTATTTTATTCATTATTTATTTATATATTATTATTATTATTATTTATTATCTATATTATTATTATTATTATTTATTATTATTATTATTATTATTATTATTATTGATTATTATTATTATTATTATTATTATTATTATATATATATATATAATATATATATATATACTTATATAGTATATATACTAATATATATTATATATATTATCATACTATACTACTACTATATATACATACTATTACTATATCATATATATATTTATGATATAATATATAACACAATATATATATATATATATATATATATAGTATAAATATATATAACGACCTCGCAAACCAAAAGTCTAAACAAGTATATATATATATAATATATATATATATATCTCATATAGTGCGACTAATAGTGGCATTGGTAGAGGACGACAAACAGTAGGAAGAAGAGGTGAAATAGAGAGAAGTGATGGTGATAGAGTAGGTGAGAGAGTAGGTGAGAGAGTAGATGTTTCAACTGTAGGTTTCAACTGGGAGGAGAAATAGGGTGTATTTTGGAGGTAGAGTAGGTGATGGGTATGGAGATAGAAAGAGATATGGTTTTTGTAGGTCAGATAAACACTTGTGGAGAAATTGTGACATATATACGGATTATGATGAGATGTGTAAGCAGAAGAATAAGGTCCGGAGTTATGAGGGAGGGGTGACTATGGGAGAAGGAGAAAGAAAGATTGGAGTAGGTAGGGGTAAACGGTTGATAGAAAATGTACAATCAGGTGAGGATACAGAGGAGGATATGGAAGAGGTATGAGTAGGTACAATAGGGACAGTGACAGTGATGATAAGATTAGTGAAAGTAGATTGGAATACGAGATGATGTGTAAGATATGTGATATAAATCCGGAAAATCTCCATGGGGTAACCAATGAGAATGGATAGACAAAAAGGGTAATAGGGTGTGTTATTCAGTGTCAGTAAGAGTGGACGAAAGTGAAAGGTCAGAAGTGAAAAAGTTGAATAAAAGTATGGAAGAGAGTGGTGGTGTAAAGGTTGTAGTTCCATTACGAGAGTGTAAGAGTGACAATGAAGGTTCAGAAAGGACAAGGAAAAAATGGTGAAGTGCCAGAGAGGTGATGAAAGGTAAAGCGGAGGGTTTACATGAGGAAGTGAAAGAGAAAAAGGTGAGAGGTTCGAGTAAGATAGATAAGCGTAGTGCAGAGGTGAAAGAATTTATGAGAAGAAGAAAAGGTGAGAATTATCTGGATTGGAGAGAGAGATGTTATGATTACTTTTCGAGTTTGAGTGATAGTGAAGATGAAGGTGGAGAGAAAGTGAAAGAGAATCCTGTTGTGTTGTTGAGAAGGTTGGGGTATATTCGTGACTCGGATATGTCTGATCCGGAGTGAGAGTGTTGTAATTGGTGAGTTGGTTTGGGTGAGGTATGAATGTCTTGTGTGTGTGGTGTGAAACAGTAGTTTTGATGGTAACAGGGTGTTTTGTAGTGGTGTTGTGGGTGGAGTAGTGAGTAAAAAGGTGAGTAAAGTGAGTAAGGTGGTTATATATATATATATATATATATCTATCATATTATATATAACGTATATAAGTAGTATATATACCTATATAGGTATATAGTATATATATTATATACTATATAGGATAGCCTTATATTATATTATATGATATATTATATATATATATAATATATATATCATATATATAGTACGTATACTCTTAGGATGTGCCGAATAGTGAAAACGCCGAATACCTGGGTGAATACCGAATATTCGGCCGCATTAAGAGTATTCGGCCGAATACCGAATATTCGGCGATAATCACTTCGCTATTCGGTCGAATAGTTACACGGCCGAATAGTTATTTCAAAGTTGTCATCCATTTGAGGGGAAAATAAAGAAAATTAACTGGTCAAGCAAAAAAAGTGGGGTGAATATTTTTCTGGTGGGATGGACTTTGTAGGCAGATATATTAGAGTAAATGCTCGGCAGGTGCTATGATTTCCCACATGGATGAGTGTTCTCGGGGAGATGTTGCGTGGTAGTCGACATCCCGTTTCGGTGCATCATGGGATGCCCTATTTTTTGCATAATTCCCGCTAGGGAAATGAGCAAAAGTTGTATGGTGGCGCACATACGTAGGGGCCTGTCTAGGACGTTACCGTTCCGGCATATATTCTAGCAGGTAATCGCAAGGTTTTACTGCGATCGAGTATTGGCGGGCGAAGCTGTGGATAACGTTCAGTACGGGTCTCATGTAGTGGAGTGGGTTATCCTAACTGACCTGGATGATGTCTATCAATCCATTCTGAAATCAAGTCCGGATGGTCCGTCATGATTGTTCACTACCAGGGTGATACTGAACGATCTTGTATGAGAGTTGTATTTGCGGAAGTTGTCCTGATGAGCTGTTGGGTTCGAGGTTGCATGAAAAATACTACTGGACCATGGCACAAGAGTAACAATTTTAATTCGTAACAGAGAAGCGAGCTGCGGAGGCTTTTACCAGTGCCAGATGGTAGCCTTTGTATTGCAGGTGGAAGTTTGCAGGCCTACTACTCTGCTATGGGACTCCCAGCCATACGGGATGCAGGTGAGTAGCGACTGTTTATTATTGACACTTCCAAGAGCAGTTTAGAAGTGTGTGTTGTTACACAACGGCAACAGGGTGCTCGGGTTCCAGTCGGGTACTCGGTACGGATGAGAGAGGAGTATGCAAAATCAAGACAGTTTTGGAGAGGCTCCAATATCAGGTACATGGATGGTAATATGCGTCGACCTCAAAAGTGGTAAACATTTTGCTCAGTCAGCAAGGAAGTTTCACCAAATATACCTGCTGTCCTGTGCTATTGGACAGCCGGGGCGGCAAAGGATCACTGGGACCAAAAGAGAATGGCCACCGAGGGAAACCTTGACGCCAGGTGACAGAACATCGTACGGGAACCACTTGTACAGAGATAAAACATCATATCTTACCTCCACGACACATAAAACTTGGTTTGATGAACATTTGTGAGGCCCTGGAGCCAGATGGTGAATGTCTTCCTCGCTATATATGCTCACGTTTCTGGTCTTGAGTGACGAGAAGAAAAAGCTGGGATATTTGATGGCCCACAAAACGGACGACACTCCTCCGTGATGCGCCTTTGCTACACTACAATGGACTATGGTGGTTAGAGGCGAAGATGCGTGGGATTTCTTTTTTCAGATGTAGCGACATGAGGTTTTCTGGGGAACAGCGAAAGCGAGAACCACGTAAACATTGTACAAGGAACTGCTTAGACAGTTTTCTATCCTCAGTGGATATGTAGATGAGTATAAAGTTGCACCACTTACATTCTACCTAAGAAAATTTCCGGATAACCTAGGCGATGTTAGCTGATGAGCAGGGTGAACGCTGTAAGGGAGGGTCGGTGTTCAAGCACTTTTACAGCCAGGACGAAGTGGAGGATATCAGAATATGTATGGCCGACTATTGTTTGGAGCTTGATGAGGGATATTCCAGACGATAATGCAATTGCAGTAGATCGTCTACGAGAGGAAAGTTACTACCATCTGAGGTTGGAATGGTTTACATTAACTTAAACCCACTTCCTTTCTACTTACATTACATTTCGTTGTCCCACTATTTACTCTTTATTCATGAGTTGTATGTTATATGGCTTGATAACATATATCTCTCAAAGACATGTATCATATCATTGCGATTTTGTTTCTCTCCTTCATATATCCCAATAGTATACGTAATAAGACAAGGGTTTGGTAAGTATAGTTATATATATATATATATACTATATATATATATATATAAGATGAATATATATATTATATATATGATATATATATATATATATATATTTTAATATAATATATAGAAGACACCGGTACTATATATATATATATATAGTATATATATTATATATATTATATATATTATATAACGTTATAATATATCCCAATAATTGTGATACACCCTCTTGAAAAAGGTACAAACTCATAATTTTAAGCAAATCTGTGTTGCACACAATATGCTCACAAATGCGCATGACACATACAGAAAAACGAATTACATTTTTGGAATCATGCACATCAATAAATTAATCAATTGCAAACGACTAATTAAATTTAAATGGATCTCTAATAAAAGCAAAAAGCAATAACTATTTCTTACCTATAGCAACCATTCACATTAAAAATTGAAATTAAGTTAAAATGAAAATTGAAAAGTTTCGTAGTTAATTGATATTAAACTAAACTTCAATTTGATAATGCTCTAAGGTCAGTTCATTCAGAGCATTATCATTCTCCATCAGGAGTTCATTCTCCATTGTGGCTTCATAAATATTTCGTCCTGTTCTAAATATTAATTCACATTAAATTGATGACCGTACATCTGTAACTCTTATTTGTTAGTTTTTATTTTTAGTTGACATAAGAAATTTTGAACTTTTCTTGTTCAATTCTGTGATTATTTATTGATCTCCATCTGGTCAAAGTAAGCAAACTATATATTATTTTATTTCTTGATGCTAATTCCGTATGGTGCCCTCTTACTTTATATGTACCATAATCAATCGTCAGAAGAATGGGACTTTCTTTTTTTCACTCTGGCACTTTCTTGTTCTGTATGACGATTTTGATGCAACAATTTCTTTAAAACTAATCCTTAAAGAAGTGAAAAAATGGACTGTCAGCCTTTTCACTTTCCCCACTAGTAAATCATCGTCAGCAGAGAGAGTCGGAGCTAAATTTTCATGCATTTCTGTCCATGCCTCAAACGACCATATTTTTTATGGATTCATCTGATTCATGTTGAAAAATTAAGTTGAATCGCAGATCTAAGAAATTGAACTGCCTCACCCACTTTCTCACCATAGAAATTTTGAATTTTCTGTTATTCTAGTTATTTATTAGACTCTCGAAAGCTAAAGAAAATATATCCACTCGAAAGCTTTTTTTTGCTTTATAATTGCCTTATTTAACAGAATAGATTTATGCTAAAATGGAATGAGAGATCTTGGGCGACTGGTTTACATATCACGTTAATGCTTGGTTTTAGTGATCTTTGTCAAATGGCTCGAAGTAAATGGAATAATTTTCTACACACTGGAAATCTAGTCATTATTTTCTAGAATGCATCAGCAGCGTATATGGATAGGGGTAATTTTTTGTAGATCTTTTGAAGCATAATATATAATTTCATATTTACCAGCTTTAAAAAAACGTCTTGAATTAATTTTATGCTGTAGATCAGAACTTACTGCTGTTAGTTATCTTAGTAAAAGTTTAGAAGCTTTTAGGCTGCCTGTTTGGATGAATGGGAATAATAAGAGGTATATTGACTTGCTGATACTAAGTACATATATGACTTTAACAGACTTCATGACATAATATTTATAGAGTATAATATCGTGAATATGCATAGTGCAACTCACTGTGATAACATTATAAATTTTGATAATCATAAGCCACTCTATACCTTATACCATGCTAGCTTATGTATTTTTTAGGTCCATTATCTACTCGTAATTCAATAAATGAATTCGTGATTTTTAGACCACTAAATATATAAAAAATGTCAAGAAACTTTTATACCAATTATCAAAGTGCCAAAGCATTTTCATCACATATTATGGCTTAATATTGGCTATATTTTTATTTTTTTAGGAAAATAAGTTCTAAGATTTCAATTTTAAATTGAAATATAACTATATTACCCTTATCTTGATAAGTAATTTTAAGTTTAAGTTCTTAAGTAAATATAGCTTACTAAATTAATTTCGTATATATATATATATATATATAGTATTGTAATAATATATATATATACCGAATAGTTCGGCAAAAAGCGAATACTCAGAATATATCTCGGCATTTTTGGCCGAATAGTAGACCCGAATTATACCGATTACTATTCCAGAATATTCGGCATCAATCTCTAGATTAAAGAGTGACTATATTCTATATACCAATTCACATTTTACGACGGCACTAACGTAAATGATTATAATTGTAATGAGGAGTACATATTATTCATTTATAAATGTAGAAAAGTATATCACATAATTTAGTTATTAATTTTACACGTGGAATAAAAAGAAATCAGGGTAAAATACTTCTTCGTTTTAGTATCAATTAAATAGAAATATATTATATATTTGAGAGAATAATATACTTATATATGAATATCATTTAATTATCTAATTATTATTAAACTTCCACTATAAAAAATTTTAATAAATATAACTATGTCATCGAAATCAGATCAATATGTGTTTATAGCAGCACAAGAGAGATACGGACGATGAGCAATGGAGGGAGAGGCCTTTTATATAAAGTATATAACGTATTCCCATATACTGATCACTATTAAAGGGAAGTAGGGTGTGGATGGAACGACCGCCCTATTAGACTACCAACATAGATAGCCGGGTGAGTTCTACGTATGATTTTCATCCCTGGAGGGGGGGTACTAGTCCTACTTTCTTCATGTTCTTCACGGCAAGGTACCGAGTACGCACTCATCGGACTCTTGCCCATCGGGGAGTCACTACCCTTGGGATATATACCTACATTTCACGTTTTTAAAAAAAATAATAATTTCTTTTAAACTAATGGGTACCACAAGGGTAGACCGCACCGCGTACATTCTTTCCCTGCAGTACCATTAGTTTAAATAAATAAAATAAACTACTAATGGGATAAAACTACTAACCAAGTGATATGATATAACCCGCTACCTCGAGTACTAAGGATAGTCTGGGTCTTCATCGGCCTTCGCAGGGAATGGAAAGGGTAGGACTATTTCTCACCCCTATACTATCTATAATCTACTCAAAAGTAGTACGTCATCTCAAGAATCCCCGTATTATTTGTATTATGTTTGAGGTAGTCAACAGGGGTTATTATCTATATATACCTAGCCCCTCCCTATGGGCGTATAAGAAAATGTCCCCCATCTGTTCGCCTCATTACAGTGATACTTTCAGTAGCCTCACTCACCTAATAGGTGCTGTTGAATATATATATATATAATATATATATAATATATATATATATAATAGTATTAATATATATATATATTTATTAAGTATAATTCTAATACTAATTAAATATATAATATATTATTAATATTATATTTTACTACTTAATATTAATATTATATAGCTATATTATATATATACTTATACTATATATATAGCATCACTAATATATTAATATATATTACTTAATTTATTCACTATATAATATATATATTATCATAAATATTTATTATAATATATCTTATATAATATATATACTCATCATACTATATATATTAATCATATATATAACAATTATTATTATAAATTAATTATTGAGCTATTCAAGTTAACTATTATTTATTAAAATGTTATAGAGTAAACGAGCTTTTTGCAATCTCTTAAGTCAACATTTTAAAGTACGTTTTTTCATGTTCATAATATATATATATATTATATATAGCTATATATATAGAGGGAAATGCTTTTGAAACTGTGAACTTTAGGTCCTTCTCATATTTCTTACTAGAAAAAATTATGTTAATGATATCATAAATAAATATTATTCTAAGTTCAGATAAAAGTTTAGCTAAGTATAAGATTTATTTAAGAAAATTATCTCATTTAGTGAGATACAACTTCTGTGAATTATAACCAGACGCTTTGCCACTAATAAGAATTTTCTTAAAAACTTACTTACACTTTACATGAACTTAGAAATTTCTTACCTGCTAACATTCAGAAATTTTTTTTCTAGATAACATACTATCGAACTAGATTATTTCAACATAGAACAATACATTAATACTATCAGTGTCAGCCGATCTACTAGTATACTACTCTTTACTGATACACTTCTCACTATACGTGCTCTCTATCTATTCTACTATCTATCTCTTACTCTCACTATATCTATCTGAGGCATCAAATCTCTAACTTTTCGCGTATAAACACGTACAATGCTTTCTTACAATACAATCATTCCGAACTCAAATCAAAAGCCTCCGAAGTCGCTACTCTCTAAGCCTAGTTTAACGTGCTAATCTCAGTAGTCTCTCTCTCGCATCAGTGCTTCGGTCTCACGATAGTTATCTCTAAACACAGTACAAAAATCCATTATCATTACTGCGTTTCACTCTAGGATTTGGCCGATATATCATCGTCTATATTACTATACCATATCTATATTATATCTACTATCATCTATATATATATCCCCTCTTCTTCTTTCTACTCTCTCTATCATCATACTCATCTACTCCTCTGTCTCATATACTCTCTCTCTACTCTCATACTCATTTATATATATTAGCTAATAATATATTATAGTATAATATAGTTATATAATCTATTATCATATATCTATTCTCGTCTCGTCCTTCTATATATATATCTATATTATATATCCATATATTCATATCTTACTCATCTCTGATAATATACACTATATATATTATATATATATATATATAATATTATATATTATACTATCGTCTAATTGCCTTCATCTTCTATCTAAGTCTGCTATTCTATTCCCTATTTTCTATCTATACTATCTCAATATATATATAATATATCTTACTCTCTCTACTCATATATATATATATATATATATATCCCGTCTCCTCTCTATCTCCTCTCTCTCTTCTCTCTATTATCTCTCTCCGTCATCTGACTCATTGTTCACTATTTCTGCTTAAATATTATTTCTGATATTTTCTTCATCTATCCATTCTCTTAGCTAGCATTATTATGCTCTCAACAATCTACTTCTCATGTGGCTCGACGTCTGACATCGTCATCTACTATATTATTCTCGTGCATCTGTTCACGTTTTACTGAAATCTCTCCGTCTCCTCATCTTCTTAATTTTCTCTTTTTGCAACTAAATCGAACCCTCATCCTCTCATCTCTCTCTCTCTCTCTCTCTCTTCTTCTCTCTCTCTCCTCTCTCTCTCTCTCTCTCTTCGTCTCTCTCTCTCTCCCAAGGGTAACTCACAAGATGTGCAAGCAGTCGGGGTCTCGCAAGCCTTTCCGGGGAACGAACAAGGGTAGGACTATTTCCCCCCTCTTGGGAGGCGTCTCCCGGAACCCCCGTTTTTGGCTAATTCTGGGTTGTCGTGCGGGGGTTTCCTTCGCCCTCCCCTACGGGGAATGGAAAACGGTCCCCCTCTGTCCCCGTCGGCTCGAAACTCCTAATAATTTGTTTTTTATAATTATTTTATTTTACATTTTTGTAATAGGCTTTGATATGCTGATTCCAAATATGTAATTGGGTTTTTCTGTATGTATACTTTTCGAGATCTTTCATATTGGATTTTTTTTAACATCTTTGTAATAAGGATTATATGCTGATTTCAAATATGTAATTGGTTTCTTGTAAGTATCGTAGTCATTTCGAGATATTTGCTTTTTTGACCTTTTTTTTTTTATATATACTCTCGTGTATTTTTTAAAAACATTATTTTAACATTTTTTCCAACTTTTGAATCATATCCGTCACCACTTAAAGTCATTATTGATATCATAAACCAGCAATATGTTAAAAAAACAAAAAAAAATCAAAACTGCAGGAGTCGTAAAACATAACAGGGCCAATATATATATATATATATATATATATATATCTCATACTATATATATATAATCTATATATAATTTATATATTATATATATATATATATTATATATATCATACTTATATATATTATAAATACTTATAAATATATATCCCCCGTATATGTATATTTATATATATATATATATATATATATCTATATATATATAGATATATCTATATATATCTATATATTATACTATATATATTCATATATGATCTATATATCATATATATATATCTATAATTATAATATATTTACTTTATATTTCTTTAATCTAATTAAAAATATCATATACTATATATCTATATATAATATTATTATATATATATAGTCATATATTTATACTTTCTATCACTTATATACTATATATATTTTTACTATATATATATTATTATATATAGCTATAATATATATATATATATATAATATATCTATAGTATATGTATATATTTAATATAATATATAATATTATATACTATTACACTTTAATACATATATTCCATTCTCTATACCTTGAACTAAACACATGTTTCTTCGTTTTTACTCCAAATTCTATCCGTCGTTCAAATACAGGAACTTGTGTCTTTTATACATTTCATAAGATTGAAAAATCATTCTCTTCAAGACCCCTAGAAGCTTTCCTTCGTAGAAAATGCAACAGTACTTTTTGGTTTCTTCGTAAATTGAAACCAGTTCTGATATTGTTGCAAGTTAAAATGTATCCAATCTTCCACTCTAACTTTGGCCCCCCTTTCCTCTCGACAGCTAAAAATTTTATAGGAAACTTTCCCAATAATTCCACTCAGAACGGTTTTATAGCTCTCCCTCCTCTTTGCATCCTTTCAAATCTTTATAAATGTTATTTTTGCACTTTCTGGAACTGAAACACTAAGAAGGGGAGCAAATTACTGGAAGTTATCCATGCCAGTGGTTCACGTACACCTGTGTCTTGGTCTTGATCGTGTACCTGCCTTGATAAACTGTTTCCTTACTGCCTATCAATTTTCAATCTCTCCCTCCTGCTGGAAGAGTGCATTCATCCAGCATGTTCTCAAGAAGCGGCACCCCAGTCAACAATCAAACTATCGTCCTATTGCTTTAATCTATCATCTTCCTAAAGTTTTTGAATCTTTTCTTAGCAAGAAGATTTAGAAACCTGTTATATATTCTTGACTTATCTCTGTCAGTATGACTTCTGTAAATACCACTCGACTGGTGATCGTTTTTCCATTTTCAGAATCTTTGTCCTCTGCTTTTCCGTTTTTCATTGAATCTTTTTCTGTTCGCTAGACACATCGAATGCTTACGATAAGCCTTCGCAAAAAGCTTTATTTTCTGAACTTCCCTCTTTCTGTATTTATTCATCTCTTTGTAACCTTGTATTGACTGTCGTTAAAGTTTTTCTATGGCAGCTACTGTAGATAGCGCCCATTATCTTTTAAATCTTTCCATCTCTTTGTTCCTCAGAATTCTATTCTATCCCCATCTCTGTTTTTATATATTGAATTAATGATCTATCTGTTACAGTGTATCCTCTTTACTATTAGACTGATAACTCAAACATATATCATCATCCCTTCCAATTTGAAATAAACTCATTCAAAAGCAAATAAATAATAATAGGAGGGGGGCATTTAAAGAACTATTTTTTCTCGTTCCTATTGCTCTGTTAAAGAAAATATGGTTGCTTTTAATGCCTTAAGAAATCATCGTCTTCATCTATCTTCATGACATAATCTTCCCCACAACTTTAATCTTTTTCTGTCATTATTTTTCTTGAATTTTTTTTCTCTTGATCTTTCTTATAAAAATCACATTTCAATTTGTAAAAGACTTCTAGGAAGTTATGTGTTTTTAGACCCCTCATTGACTTATCACCAGCTCAGCAAATGATTTACTTAAATGCAGAAGATTAGGTGCCAAAGGTAAGAAAGACAGGAAAGATCACTAGTCGACTGCTGCGTCTTCCTTTAGAACTCCACACTGGCAATCAAGATCTCGAGTCTACTCATCTCTCTCTCTCTCTCACACTCTCACTCTCTCTACTCCTTCTCAGATCATTACTTGTAAGGGCGTGTTTTCTACAATCTCTCTAGGTTCTAAGGTGATCAAACATACACAAAATCTTACAATCTAAGTTAGTATCTCTTCTCCTATATGTCTCAGCCATATCTCTACTATCATCTCATGATCTAGACTTCTAGATGGGCTACGATGTGTTTATGCCGATGGTCGTTTTGATGGTTGCATCCTGTGGCCGTAGGCCTCAGAGTGTCACATCATCATCTTTGCCTTGAAATGATTTCAACTACCAGCGAGGAGGGAAAGGTTTGAAAGTTGTCTTTAGCAGTGATGGAGGATTAGTTCTACAAAGTAGGATACAAGTTTCAAAGCCCAACGAAGAGACTTGGCGAAGTGATCTGTCTTCATTTTTGTTCAAGTGATGAACGACATTGTAGAAGGCAGTCCAATTAAACATGACGAGTTCCTAATGCATTTTAATGCAAAGATACTTGAGGACAGTGGGTGCCGGCATGGGATGATGGGTTTATGTAATGACTGTCTATAGATGTAGTGCACATGTAGGATTGTGGGTAATAGATGTTCACAATAGAGGAGAAGGGAGATAGACAGGGCCGAGCTTAGTAAGGTATTGCTATGAGGATACGTCATCGTTTTCTCTCTAAATTCATATAATATTGCTTATCTTCCGTCGATGTATCAACATTATAGGGAAATGTACTCTATGTCCGACTTTGATGACACCTATCGAACGATCATCCATATTCCGGTGCGGTATGTGCAGATTGCTTCCCTTAGTTATCGCTCTCTTGTGTAGTGCTTCCCCTTTTTCCTAACCCACTTCTTTGTTCTTATTATTTTCAACTTCAGTCTAATGTCTTTACAGCCCATCATCAGCAGCACTGTCCTCACGTCTTAAATGCATCTCGCGTAGAGCATTTTTTCTTCATGGATATATTGCTTCCTACTATATGTTGTGTCCTTGGTCATCGTAAATATGTTATTCTTATTTATGTTTTCTCAGTTTGTACTTTATATGCCAATTCTGTGGACATTTGCCGTAGGCAGACGGTGCAGGGGGGCACTTGGCTCCCTACTCTTGGCGACAAAAAAATTATGAGACCTATAGTGTTTGGCCAGACGACCGTTTTTAATGGTATTAGTAGAGAAAAACTAAAAAAAACATCAATCGATAGATATTGAAGTAGTAATTACTAGATACTAACGAAAATTTATTATTTTGTTCTTAGGTGTTTTCCTATATATGGGCATATATTTGGGCCTAAATTTCAACTTAGCTTTGTGCTTTATACAGCTGGGATTTCTCTGTGGTATGATTTTCCGCTAGACATCTTTCACACCAGCCGCGACTTTTGGCGGATGCAAAAGCTGTTTAATCAATCTCGGAAGCGTACCGGCGTATGATATTCAGCTCCTGCAGACAACCAGCATTAAAAACAGTTGGCATGAAAATATAGAAACTATTAATATGTGCATTTGTAAAACATAATTATTTATAGGTCATGTCAATAACCAGCATCACTAAATAATATTCACAATATGGATAATAATATCCTAAATTAATAAGCCTTATTATATATATGGCATTATAGGTAAGCTACACCGTTTTACGGAACCTAATCAATTATCCAATAAGGGTTTAATAAAAGTGGATAAGTAATTTTGATTAAATACAGAACGAGGGGAAAGTTCAGATACAATAAAGCTTGCCGTAAAGGTGATCTAATTGAAGCAATTCTGATCTATGTGTCTATGTATGAACAGTAATACCATAGAGTATATACGACTAAACGTATAGTAGATATGTAGCCGGCACCATAGGCTAGATAGTTAGTGCACTATTAATATAAGTGATTCACACCTTAGGTACACGCCTAGATTTCCGTCTATTTGGCAGGCTTGACTGATCCTCAAGTGCTCTAAGTGGAGCGTCGTTTGTTAGATTAGCTGTATGGTTATTTTATTTGTGACCTTAGCCTGACCTACTCACATCTACTATAGCGCGTATTGCTCAATAGCGTAGCCGTGATCCGTAGCGTGATTTCATTATCACAGGGTGTATTTACTGATGCCAGTATTTATGAGTTATGCTTATTGAGTATTCGTTTCGTACTTCTCTTGTACCTATACGCTCATTATGCTCACTCATAATACTATTCTCACGCTTGCCCGTAGTCTGACCCGCGGACGGGGCTATACTCTAACCGACTCAGCTGTATTGTAGTGTGAGCTAGTTACCATCTATCACATTTATCGCTGTCGGCTAGGCTAGGTGAGGGCCATGATTCGAGTGTCTTATATCCTCACATTATTGAACCTATATTCGATAACTGTTATTTATAAGAGCACCTCACAGTATATGTTGCATTTTCTATTAAGAAAGTAGTCTATATAAAGTAATAGAGTTTAGATATATTTTTTTCAATAATTCTATTATGAAATGAGTATTTATAAGCACAAGTATCTGTAATTTGAAAAAACGACTATGATAATAAATTCTGATAAACCAGTAACATGTTAGGTTTATTAAGTTTCAAAGAGATATAATGAAGTGAAACGGCTTATATGTACTCATCACCCTCATAAATTTAAAATCTCTTCCTATCTACAGACAAGTTAAGACTTTATCGATAGATTATTTTACTCTCTATCATAGTACTAATTATTGAAACTTCTCGAAAAGACTAAAGAATATGACTAATCTTCAGTATTTTTCAAGGAATAAGCTTGCGTCTTATTTTTGATATAATAATGACTGATTTATATTATTAAATTATTATTATCCATATAAAGCAACAGGCCAATGTAAGGAGATTGGGTTGGTCATGTCCGCTGTACTTAGGTTACTTCCAAAAGAATTACATATTAAAATATCCACTCGTTCACTTCATTTATATCCTACTTTTCAGTCAAGTGTATTTCAGGCAGAATTTATATATGTAAATTTTGCAGTGTTGTTTATTTGGAATGGGAAAGATTCAACATCAAATGCAATATTTCAATATGTTCTTCTAATATAATATGTATATACAGCGGCGTACCACTAGCTTTCTTGCCCAGTATGTGGTTTATAGTATTTTAGAAATAGAATATAAGGTTAATATGTAGCTATAAAGTTAATAGAAGTATGGGTTTTCTTTATATTTCTGTCTGGAAATATGATTTGCATTATTATTT
Source organism: Trachelipus rathkii (assembly GCA_015478945.1). Classification (NCBI taxonomy): domain Eukaryota; kingdom Metazoa; phylum Arthropoda; class Malacostraca; order Isopoda; family Trachelipodidae; genus Trachelipus; species Trachelipus rathkii. The sequence continues at coordinate 27,030 of JABUQX010081790.1, forward strand.
TTGCTGAACAGCAGTAACAAGATATGCTTGCAGCTTTACTTCCTTTGCAGCACATTGTCATGTACGTCATGAAAATCCGATTTACTGAGAGAGACTACGCAAGAATTTCTTGAAAAAGTCAGCGATCTGTTTTTAACATACTACACCGTTCTTTCTGGAAGTTTTTGACGCCTCCTCCATGGGCATTCAACAATGTTCCCGTTGTTTCTTGTTTCTTTACTAGATATTAAATGGCGGTTTTTGCCGGCGGTTTCCGTACCCCAAACTGTGCAGTAAATCTTAGCTGGCACTCCAGTAGTGACTTCATTTTTCAGTAATAAAACGCATGCTGCTCCAATGTGTAATAACCCATATTGTACTATGCAATGTAGAATTCCGTAATGTACTATGTCGATAGAAAATCAAACTAACAATTGCGAAGTCAATCTTTTCCTATTGAAAAATTTTTGCAAGATGCTGTTTACACAAATACAGTTTTGTCACCCATTTAAATAAGCGTTGAATGTTTATTTTAGGATTTAAAAATAATAAATCAAATCTAAGGATATCGTTAAAAAAGGATTTACTGAATCAGTTTTAATTTTAAGAAATAATTATTTTAAATTAAATTACATTACATATGTTCGGGAAGTTAAAAAAATTATTTTAAAAGTTAGGAAGAAAGCAAAAAATAATTTATATAAATTTTTTAAATTTTTATTTTCAATAAAATATTTACTAGATTTATTAGAATTTAAAATTAAAGTGTCACAAACAACCAACCATTCTTTTTCCATTATGACATAAAAGTTTTATAACTGGAATGGAAAAAGAATTATAACAGAGCCGGAAACGGCTCTTTTTAAAATGACGGAGCATGATTTGCAGCTGGCAAAAATAAATGGAAATTTATTATGTTCATTTTCCATTGCTCACTAAGTTCATCTTAAAAAAATACGTAGACATTTTAAAAGCTCTACAATCAATAAAATTCCATGACTATCTGTGAAGACCTGGTCAACAAGAAGGATACACCAAATATCCCTAGACTTGGCAGATTGGCCAAATAAACCTCAATGCATGCTTTACGGAAAAAAATTCGTTAATCAACATTTTGTAGCTAAAAAATGATCATTTTTAATCTTCCTCACATAAAACTGGGTATTAGGAGGAAGAAAGGGAAACCTCAAGGTATGTAAAGTAACTGCTTTAAAAATATTTATAAAAGATTTCCCCGTCCATGATATTAAGACGAAAACTGACTTTTAGACAAATTGAAATTTAGAACTCTGATGAAAGATTCGCCTTTCACAAGCTCTATCAATGATTAGAAAATATGCATGGATTTTTGTTTTAATATAGCTGAAAATTTAATGAGGAAGAATAAAAACCCAAAAGCACAAAAATTTGCCGAAATGCTGCTTAAATATGTTAACTGCCAAAGCTGCAACATGGTCATCAAGCTCCATTTTTCAACAACTATCTTGAAGAATTTCATGAAATTATAGGTGCAGTGAATGATGAAGTGGGTGAATGGTTTTATCAAGGCATGAAAACTATTGAAGAATGATAACAAGGAAGGTGGGACACTCATCTGGTGACTAGCATTCAAAGTGATTGAAACCCCAGTACGATAAATATTAGCTACCAATATATGTGAGAGTCCAAAGTTGCAGGAGTATGTGCTTGTGCAGTTTGAAATCAGTAGAAAAAGTGTAACTGCTATATACTTATATATAGTTGATAACAGTTTACCTGGTGACTCATTATTATGGTAACTATCGTGATAAATATTATAATAATTATTACTTAGTGACTTAATTAATAGATATCTATAACTACTAGCTCAGGAAGTGGCTGTTTAGTAGAGTGCTTCCACAAACAGAGTTGACTAATGAAGAGACTAAGTATAAAGATACTATTAGGTAGCACGGATTGTGGGGGCCCGGCGATATGCCGGGGCAAACTAATCCGGTTATCGACTGTGTCCTATCCGGAAGACGCACAGTGCTAGTTTTGGGTATCTCACCGGGGCTGCGGGATATCATTTGGTTATGCGGCGGGACTCCCCGGATAACTTCCTTTTTCCTGGTAGGTTTCTTCTCCGTTGGGCGAAAATATTCAAAATATAAATTTGATAATTCATGATATATATATATATCAAATGCGTATCCAGGGGGGGGGCCAGGGGCCTGGCCCCCCCCGAAATTTTTAAGACACTCAAGCAATTTTTAAAAGTATCAATAATCCGATTATAAACAAAGTCCAGAGGTCTAAATTAATATATATATATATTTATATATTTAACGGCATTTTATTTATCGTATATATCATATATAATAATTATATATATATATAGTATATATAGTGTAATAATTGATTATATATATATTAGTATCAGTATTTAACGATTTTTGTCTGGCCACCCCCGAAAAAAATGTCGCATGGATAACGCCACTGTGTACATATGTATTAGTATGTAGGAGTATAAATAATTATATATATATCTATATGGTATATGTATACTATATAGTATATAATATCTGAGGTAAAGGCGTATAGGCGTACACGTATATGCGGTGGCTTATAAAAACTCAAGGAAGGGACAGGTGGATACATTAACATAAGTGAATCATTGACACCACTAGCGAATATGTTATGTGTCCTAAGTTAAGTCTTCGTCACCGGTATGTATGAATACGTTCTGGAGGCCCGGATCTGTCGCCCTAGGGATAGTATTCTTAGACTTTCGAATGGCGGACTTACCAAGGTGTTTATAGCGTTATTTCTATTCATCATTTTATGGTTTACTGTACAGGAATACAATTTTTATCTGAAATTTGGGGTGACAAAACATTTACATATAAATCTATATTATTGCTTGAGAACTTAAGCTTGAATGAAATTGTATAAGGGAGCAAGGTAAAAAGGAAGTAATGGTTTGATTTCATGCACTTCTCGTATTCACGCATTTAACGCTTTGTATAGTTTTAGTGATTAATTATTACTTATTTACAAAAACTTAAATAAATAGTAGCCGTGAATGCAAAAAATATGGCGCGGGGGCGTTTTATCGGGAGTGTTGGTCCTGCAGAGGTACAAAAGATGGCCAACGTGTAAAAATTTGTGGACTCAGTAATTTTGACACTTCCACTGAAATCCACAATTACTGGGTTTGATAGGTCTTCTAGTTGCGGATGATTAGGCATTCCGCTAACCTGCAATTCCGCAAATTTTTCAAATTATCCGCAGCGCAATTACGCAGACTGTGATATGGTAATTTCGCAATTGCAGTAATTTGCGGACGACTTAAAATTGCGGGATATTGCGCTCTTCTCACCGTTCTATGCATGATATACGGGATAAGTACCGTTATAAGAGTAAGGTAATAATATAGCTTTAACTAGTGACTGACGGGTATTATAGTATATATACATGAGGGTGCATGAGTTAAGGGATATTATATATATCTGGCACCGATAATAGTAGCTACTAGTAATATGATATTAGTATCGTCCTAGGTATTATATACTTAATAGTGATATTTATATATATATGCACGATATAGTATCAGGTGGTCCTCCCGAGTTACGGTTACAAGCGTGTAGTGGGCTGTGTTAGTGAGTCGGAGGCGTTTATCTACCGTGACGGGGATGTTTAAGTATGAAAATGTAGTACTAATAGCTAAGTTCGTACTTATTTAATTCATTAGAGGGATGGGATAGGTGCACGTTGGTGTCCCTGGGCACGCGCAATACGAAAAAACCCGCGCCACAAAGCAGCGAATGTGAGAATGGGGGATGATTATATGTTTTTATGGCTTCTGATGACAGATCGGCAGTATCATAAAAAATGAGGTGGACCTCTTCCTCTCGACATTATTTGATACGGATGTTCGTTTCCACGCTCTGGTCGCATGAAACAACTGACCCGTCATCCCCGTAGACCTCACTTGTGCGCTACAACGAAAACCGAAACGTGGTCAAGTTATCGATAATAATTATGGTTAATACAATAGGGGCCAGTATTTCAATAGTATAGTGTAGAAAATGATTGAATGGACATCTAAAACAAAGAATTAAATTAATACCTAATTAGAAACAGCGATGTGTGAGTGGATTACCGCTTTTTAGATTACATTGATAATGATGACGTGTGGCTGAGTGTGAGCTCTAATAGAGAATAATCGGGCCATGGTGAATTGTGTACAATGCCCATACTAACAGCTATGCATCAGATCTGGGAGGTCTGACTGTCATCATACCTACAGATTGATGCCCGTACATAAATGTGTAGTGAAACGTATAAGTTGAGTGGTGTTACGTGTTTACGTGAGGGGAGGCATACGTGTTTGGAACATGCCAACGTGACCAGTAATAACGCAGCAAAAAGCATGTACACTATTGGAGGTGTGACAGCATGTATACGCAATAACAGGAATGGCTCGCAGATGCTGCGGTGCAGAATATGGACAGACGTTATCCACATCGACGCGCAGGCGGAGCCAACAGTGGCATTTCCATAAAGAGTTTAGACGTACGGTTTGCAAGGTCATAGGTCGATAGTTTACAAGCCCCCCTCGATCACATACGGGAGGGGGTCCGTGCTCCGTACTATCTGACGTCTGAACTTTGGACCGTTCCTGCTTACACCTCATCGAAAATCCACACGTCCTGATTACGGGCAGCCATGTTCGGTCGCTGAGGGAATGTCGAAGAGAACGCGATAATAGCCGACGGATGTGTGCGTGTTTTGCATAACAACTATTATCCATATAGTGCTCCATACATTTGTGCGTGGTTTGCAATCGCGGTTGAGGAAGCCAAAAGGGCGGCGTAGGGATTTCCTGGGCTGCCAGTTGATATGGTACTTCTAATAGATGTAGCCGGGGAGCTGTATTGCGGCAAATATCTTCATGGTACGCGAGTGAAATACTATGAGCGTTTGCAGCGAATATCGGGTGATGTATAGTTGGTGCTGGCGTGCGTACTAGGCTGGGAACATCAGACATTGAGGACCGGGATAACAAACCTTCCATCACTAACATTCACCTTTGCCATCACCTCAAGGTCCTCATTACCAGGTCCATACGGTTTGGTGTGGGTACTCTCATAGTAGGTTATCGGGCTTAAGTTCCTTCGAGGGGAAAATTGACAAGACAGCGGTTACCTCCTTTCCTGCAGACCGTCGTGAGGCCTTTTTAGTACTCCTTGGTGAAGTATACTTTAAGAACGCAAGAAGAATACTAATCTCACTCAACCGAGCAGTGTGGGTGCTCCGCAGCCACAAAATGCAGCTAGGGTACTATGCACTGGTATGCCTCCCCTCGACAGATACCTTCTCACTGGGCAAGATGGATCGGAGACTGGGGTTCATTTCCATGGCTTGCGCGTTAGGTGCTACGAGGCGCGCTAACTTAGCCTGGATACTCATGTGGAGTGATTCGAGACGCCTGATTCTTATAATGGTGGGGGTGTAGCTGCGAGAGGATAGCACTACGGTGGTACGACGTAAGGCGGGTGAATGCCCACGTAAACCTCGGAACGGATAGAAATGAGCTTCGCCGTCGTAGATAAACCAACTCTGACGAGTGATAGATAGAGGGGGAGAATGTTCAATCGCGCGGCGGTCTCTACTGGTCGCATGCATGATAACTGGACCGCAGAGGGCTGAGGCTATGTATTTGCTTGGATGGAGGCGTCTTCGAACAACATTTGTAAATACTGTATGAACAAGTTGAAACGACCTGACGTTCTTCTCGCTTCTTGCATGCCCTGTGAATTAAGATTCACTAGGTGTAAATTTGTATATTGATACTAATTTAACCAACGTTATTCACTAACATGTATGTATTGATGAGCTGGCCTGAATATCGCCACATTTGGTTTTTTTTCTCCAACCTTTTCAACAAACACGTTTAAAACTAGTGTTGGTAACATTGACGCGTTTGCGAACATTGCATGGAAACGAAGAACGTATCAAAAAATGTCGAGAGGAAAGAGCCCTCCTCATTTTTCATGTGCATTTCACAGAAGCCATTAAAAAATTATATCATCCCATTCGGCATTCGCATGTTTTGTGCGCTATTTTCCGTATTACGGGTGCGCCGACACTAACGTAACATATCTCATCCTCCTTAATGAATTAAATAATCGAACTTTCTATTAAAATTTTTTCTTAAATTTTTTTTTTTTGATATTTATTTTTGTCTTTTTTTTTTGTTTTTTTTCTATTTTTTGTGCTTTTTCATAGTCTTTTTTTTTTTTTTTGTAGTTTTAATATTTTTACACATTTTCATACTTAAATATCTCGTACGGTGAATACAGATCATGTAATGAGAAACTCGTGGTAGACTGCAATGTTGTTATGGTTGTTAATATATATAGCTATATTAATATATAGTATATATTTATAATATTATATATATATATATATGATGAATATATTATATTATATATTATATATATATATATACTTATATATATATAATTACCGGGGTAAAGTATAGCTAGCACAGGACTCCACATATTTCTGAAAAAATTCTAAAGTCCAAATCAATATATCGATATGTGATATATATATTAAATTATTATATTTACTGGTAATATAATGAATAATTATACTAATAAAAATTATACAATACTAAAAGTATTTAACAAATATATATATAATAATATATATATATATAGTATATATTAATAGTTATATAGACTTATATATACATATCGATATATTGAGTTTGGACTTAGAATTTTTTCCAGAAAATATGTGAGTCCTGTGCTATACCTTTACATACTATCGGTATATTTAATATAACAGACTGGCGGATATCCGACCGGATATCTGCGGTATCCGGTTTTAACTTCAGCCCGGATATCCGGTAATCCGGCTAATTCATAATTCACTATCCGCCCCATCCCTAATATATATATTATATAATATGATATATATATATATATATAATATATATAGTAATATATATATATATATATAATATATACTATATATATTATATAATATATACTATGATATATATATATTATATTAGTATATTACATCAATGGGGGTAAAACAAAATCCAAATCCACAAACTTTGACCTCACGTTTAGAATATTGAACTTGGACCAAAAGTTAGTTATTTTTCATAATGTTTGGCATATAGTGGGAATAAAATGGTTTATGCTTAAAAAAAAAATTCTATTCCCTTATGTTAGAAGTTATTAGCAAAAATGGATTTTTTTTTTACCCCCACACAATGGGGTAAATAAATTTAAATGGGGTAAAATTTTTTTTTTAAGTTAGATTCATCATTAAATGAAATAAATTACCTTTTAATTAATAATCTTGTTGTCCTTTCTCAATATTTAGTATTTTTGGTCCTAAATAAAAGCAAAATCCTCTTCTTTTTTTTTAAAATAAAAACTGAAATTATAGCTTAAAATTAATCTTTGTGAGCTGTGGGCGTGGATGCAACATGAATTTAATATTCTTATTGGTGATGGAACACCATTGACTCGCATTAACTCAAGTTTGTAAAGGGCCTCTTCCTCTTCCTTAAAGTAAAATTGCTTTTTTCCCCCTCTTTTTTGTTTCATCGTAATGGAGGTCACAGGTCCAATTAAAATGTTGGTTACAGGAATTATATCTATATCATTTTTGGGGGCCAATCCCACCGTATGTTTTCTCTAATGCTGGATAACACTTATTTTTTAGGTATTTCATTTCCAGACCTTTACATGGCTCTGTTCCTCATCATTTGGTAATTTTGTAATATTTTACCCCAGTAAATATTTTAATGGTTGAAATCGTATCGAACCGCATACAAACTCACCGAACTTTAATATTTTTGAATTTATTGGTATGTTCTTTGAAACTTTCCTACGAGCAGAGTGATTTTCTTGACACTGTGTCATACCTCTATTCCTGACAATTCTCCACTACTCAGGCTGGAATCGCTCTCTTCTGAAGGATGACTCTTGTGGTCATGCTGTTTTCTGCAATTTTCTTTTTTTGGTTGAGTTTTCTTTAATTCCTCTTCGACTTTCTTAAATTCCTTATCAGTTAAAATAGAGCTACTCATTGGGACATGAGGGCGTTTGGAGGTTACTGCAGATGTCATACTAGGTCGACCTCGACTCTTTATAACAGATGTCAAATGAAATTTCACATCTCTTTTGGTATGTAAGTCCTTGGATTTTTGTTTCTATTTTTGAAAAATATTTTATTGAAAATATGAAATTAATATTTTTCAATATTTAATATTTCAATTTTTTTTTATGTGAGGGTAAAAATTAAAATAAGGAAATATAGTAAAATTTTCATATTAATCCACTGGTTTTCTGTATGTATATAATGCCTCCCTTAACCTAACCCCCACAATTTTAAACAATTGGGGTAAAAAAAAAATTGTTTTTTTTTTACCCTTCGTCCCCATTTATCAATAGAAAAAAATCTGTTTATACGTACAGAAACGCAGTGAATTAATATCGAGTATTAATAATTTAAAACACTACCAATATGTAGCAGTCACTGGCAAAAAAAAACATTTTAAAATATGACATACATTATAGAATTGGGGTAGGCAATGTTGCGGCAATACACATAAAAGTTAAAATGACCAAATTTCAACGTAGAGGGTGCAGATTTTTTTCTCTAGAAATCTAGTCATGTTTGTAGCAGATTCATAGTATAACTCGCACATATAGTGTTGAATCAATACAGCAAAAAAATAAAAAAATTTAATAATAGTGGGGTTGGGGGGGAAGTTTTTTTTTACCCCAAATAGGCCATGGTTTTTTTTTATAAATTAAAGCCCCCATTGATTTATATATATTATATATATTATTAATATATATATATATATATATAATAGTAATATTATATGTATTATAGTATATATATATATATACTATTATATTATATGATATAATTCAGTATATTATATATATATTATCCAAAATATCTTGTGCAATAAAACACAACAATCTTTGGTATAGTTTTGTAATGGTCCTGAAGTGTGGGTTTGAACATTTTACCCTTAAGATTGATAATCCAAGTTAGTGTTACCTCTTGAACCACATCGGATCGAGCTAAAGGAACCCGCCAAATACCTCTCGAATGAGCTTAGCTTCCCAAGAGGAGTGAGGCGTGTCTTGGACACCTAACCTCCGACTGGCCTCCCCGCTCACACTGGTCAGCGTGGACAGTGAAGGAATTGTGAGCGGGCGAGTGAAAGAGTCCTCGCGATGATATACATAAATCAATATATACATTTTTTTACAAGGGGAACAAAATTTCTCATTCATGGTATCATTGTGTGGCGATCCATCCTCTCTTCCAAGTAGTGGCATCGTTCCCATTCGTCTTCCTGCAAATCGAGAATCCCTCGATATCTCCTCTACAAACTCCGGAAGTCATCAATTTTGTTGGAAGCACTGGGCCACCTGGTGAGAAAACGCGGGAATCGTCAACATCCCCAGCCCTCTTAATCAGCAACTCATAATCGCCTGCTTCCACGCCCATTCTTCGCTCCATGGGCAAATCATCATTAGGGATTCTGATCCCACCCAGGTCTACTTTTCTGGTTCCTTCGACCTTTCCTCCTTCCCGGTCTGCTCTTCTGCAGTGGTCGACGCATTAATTGCGCGCGTCAACCCTAGTCTCCGAGAAGAAAGCACCCTGATCGGGATTAACCGCATGATCAAGACTGGCGCAAGTTTAAGGGAAGAGAGAGAGAAGAAAAAAAAGAATGGCTAGTTTAAACTGGTGGTAAAACTAAAGTATGGAACCAGGAAATAGCAAAACACGTAAGGAGCATGACCCGGGCAACTAGCTCAGCAAAAAAAAAAAGAAGGGTTTACATAGAATAGAGGGAGAAGAGATATAGACACGGGAAAAAAGCACCACAAGCACAGTAACGCCTTGCGAAGGTACTCACAGGTAAGCCAGCAAAGCACAGGGGGGGTTTACAGAATAAAACCAATTTCAGGTTCCAAAAATAAGCAAAACAAAAAATGGTCGAAGACAAAGTCAAGTCATGGATACGCACAGGTAAAACCTGCAAAGAACGGAGGAGGGCTCACAGAAGAGAAAAAAACCAATTTTAAAATGTTCAAACAAACAAAAAGAACGGGCGGGAGGACAAAGGTCAACCCCAGCCGCGAAAGACAAAGAATTTGTGAACGCACCTCAACTAACACAGCGCAACATTTTTTACAAGGTATTTATTCCTAGTGCCTGACCCACGCCACCCTTCCCTCCTATATCTCCAACGAGTATTCTAATGAACATTTGGCAAAATCCATGACCCGTCCCATCGAAGGGTACATCATCCGCCCCATATACATCTCCCACAATGTTTCCCCGCTAACGCGACAGCCCCTCCTCAATCTCTTGAAAGAGACGAAGTTTCTGCCTCCTCAAGGTCCACTCCATGTTTCGTAGACTGCGAGGCAAGATCTAAGGCAGCTTGGGCCAACCTCGTGGTTCTCAGGGAGCGCGGCTCCCTCATGTCTACATCTTTTTTTGGGGTTTTGGGGTTGGGGCTTGACCCCAGACCCCGTCACGTTGCAATGCGCGTCCACGGATAGCGTCGCAAGTGGCAGAGGGCGCATGCGAAGGTGCTTCCGGCGCGCATGGAGCGCCCAGATCATCGAGGTTACGATGAGTGGAGGTCCTTGCAGTGCCTTGCTGCTGACTGCAAGGGTCGTCCCTGAGGGACTCAGCAACTGGGCTGCTCCGCTGGCTCACATGCCTTCGTCGCTCTCCGAAAACTAAAACCCTCAAGGAAGATAGGTAGAAACCCATCGCACCGTCGGAGGAAATACTTCATCCTCTTACGGAGTGAGCGGGTTCACAACCAACAAAGCCTCGGGGGAGGCTTGTCGGTTTAGCGCGGACACCTTGCGTTGGGCATTGCTTTGGGGCGCAATTGCTCGCCCACCTTCGCAGGCGCGCCCCCTCGCCCTGTGCACCAAGTTCCCCACAACTCACTGTAGACCGACTTCTTGGCACTGGGTCGTTCCGATGTACGTGCCCGCTGTTCAAAAATATCTCTTGAGTATAGGGGAGGGGGTGGCGTGGTCAGACTAGGAATAATACCTTGTAAAAATGTTGCGCTGTGGTAGTTGAGTTTGTTCACAAATTTTTCTTGTCGCTCTTCGTGGCCAACTCTCTATAACCAGCTGGACCTGCGGCCTCCCGCATAATATCCGTGATAGGTTTGAGGTCACGACTAAGCAGCTCACCATCCGAGATCTCTACTTGAGTTGACATATCTCCTTGCAACATGGCCGATCAGTTGGTCGTGACAGTTCAGGCATACACTGCCCAAAATCGAATCTGAAGTGCGATCATCTCCGTCAATCAACACCTGGACCAGGTCTAACCACACGAAACTCACTGCCTGCCGAACCCAAGAACCAACCAAACCCCTAACTCTTTCTCCCAGCTCCTCTGCTACCCTTCCAAGATCTTGGAATGCACTTCCACTCCCTTGGCAAGGGAACCCCTTACTTTTTCTAGCGCCTTTAACAGTACAACCATCTAACCCGTCAACTCCCGTGGTGTGCCAACCACTTCCATTTTGGTATTTATGCTTTGCTCCTTGATATATTACCAGAGATCAATAAACTATGCTGGTGCCCCAACATCGCTAGGGACGGCTATTACCACCTTTTCTGCTCAACTCTTATCATTTGAACAGGTTAATTCTACCCTGTATTATCTATCTTGGAACAGATAATAACCGCCCTTGACCAACTCTTCTCGCTACAGACAGAAAACCCTGAGGAAACTTGATTCACTCAGATGTTATCCCCTTTCCAGCGGGAAGCACCAACTCCTCGTTCCCTGAGTCACGAACCTCATCCACCTCTCTCCTCATGGCAAGCAAAGTAGTAAGTCCTTCGTTTCACACTTAGGGGGCTTGTTATTGGGCAGTGTTTTCAGGTGACGATGGATGATACTCCACTGAACGCAACATCTCTCAACCACTCCACATCTCTATGCATCTTTTGCTACTATTCGTGATAAGGTGCAATCCAACTCTCATACCTTTCGAACAAAAAGGGGCCGTGTACCTCTGCTTTTTACTCCGTACGAACACCTATCTTCGATACCCCTTTTTTACGTTAGACAAGTTGCCCCACACGGAAGGCAAAAATTTTGTGGTAGTCCTTCCACCCATTTCTCTTGCGGCGGAAATGGGTGCTACCCCCCCCCGCCACCTAATTATGGTTGCCCTCCAAAATCAATGCCTGATTGGACTCTTCCCCCCTGTTTTTGCTAGTGCATTGGTCCGAGGTCTGTACGTAACCAACCATTTGGGATCCATTATGTTCAGAGGTGTCGCCATTCCCCTTCCCCGTTCCTTCTATCAGCACCCTTGCAAGAAATTCTTCCCCCAGTTGCTTCGATTAATGCTATGTCAACAGCTGTCGTTTTGCTCGCTGGTTCTGGGTGGACTAGGAGACAGCTGGTCGTCGGTCTGAGTTACCGCTTATCTGTGTGAAACGCTCTTACCCAAGATGTTCCTCAACTCAATATTGCGCCTCTATTAACATCCGGCCCATTATCTGCCGTTAAGTAATCTACAGAATTCCTTTCCGTGCAATTCGTCAAGATAGTCTGTGAAGGATTTAGCCGCTTCTTTTCCCGCTGTCTGTCTTCTCCTCTTCTCTACACCCAGGTATGGCAAATGTGGTATATTCTTGTAGGTAGGTAGTATTGCTTTAAAGTATATAGTTTTCGAGATGATATTGTATCATTGTGCTGTGGCACTCTTCGCATGCATTTCAGAAGCATGGTTCCAGGTCATGTGAAGGAGAGTGCTTGATTTTTTGTGTTATGTGTTTGTATCACTGCTTACCTGCTTTTAATTGCTTAATTATTTAGTTTTATTTTATCTACCTTAAATCGGTGGGCATGAACTTCACGCGACGGCAACAGCGTTGTTGCTCGCTGGTTTGCTTCGTGGATAGCTGCCTTAAAGTTCGATTCTTCTCTGTGGTCATCTTGGTGTTACCTACTGCATAAGGGGACCTAAAAGCACGCTTCAGAACAGGGTAGTTTTAAAAGGTAGTTTTATAATTCATTTGATTGTGTAGCTGAGGGACATGAGGCTCTGTTTTTGGATTGAGTTGATTGTGGGAGTGTATTGTGTTTTTGCAATTTGAAGTGGGGGGTTGACGAGCCCTCACTTGAATAAGTTTACATGTGCTCGCTATCTCTTCGTTCTTCTTCTTATCTCTATCCTTTGCGGCTTGGTTGGTTTACACCGTTGTTCTCTTTGTCTCTCTTTTCTCTCTGTTGCGCGGAGCGTAGTAGCTCGGGGCGAATTCCTATTAGGTATGCAAGTACGGAGGGGGGTTTTGGTTCTTGTGTGTTGGTCTGATGTTACTTTCGGTTTCGGGGTTAATGTTTGACTTCGTGTGGACTTCTTGAGTTTTGTATTCGCGCGCAATCTTTTTTCCAGGGCGTTAATACCCGAGTGATAGACAAGCAACAGTGGGGGTTCTACAGAGCGGCATACTTTTTTTTGTTTAGAGATTAATTTCAATTATAATTTTCTTGGGACCACGGGGTGGTGGTGGTACTTGAGCGAGACGATGGACGTTTTCCACGTTTGACGAGGAGTTAAAGGTAATGCATGATATTCATATCTGCTCTCTCTATTGTTGTCTATTTTATCTTCCCTTTTGATGGTGGTTTTATTCTTATTCTGCTTTATGATTATTATTGATTTTATTATTGAGTATTCATGTTACATGTCGTGTGTTAAGGCGTACTGCAGTAATCTGATTGTTTTATGTTTTTGGGTCTTTGTTTTTGATTTTTAGTTTCTCTCCGGTCTTCAATTCAGGGGGGGAGGGTTTGTCTTGTTAGCTTTTGAACGGTGGGACGTTGTTCCTAGGCGTGGAAGCAGGAACAAGAAGATTGTCCTTCCTGTAAGTTGTCAGAGGTAGGAAATATTTCTTCTATTTATCTATACTTAATATTCATGTTATTAGCTTTAATTCGTGTTATGCCGTCATTATTTCTGGTCAATTTTATTTATTATTCTGATGTATTAATTTTTGTTGGTTTAATGGAAGCGACTTTAATTTGTTTTTTTAATGCAACTATGTGTGTTTGTTTTGATGCGAAGCAGTTTTTGGTTGTCTCATCCCTTCAGTTTGCTCAACTCGTACGTGGATGTGAGCGATAGGCAAGTGGTTGCAAGAACTACACCCTTTAATGAAAAACAAGCAATGGATAAAATCCTCGGGTAGTTATATCTTTTATGGGTGAAGTTAATTTTTTATGTTTACGCTTTCCGGATAATTTATTATTATTCTATGGATCGGGATTCTATAATCAGATTAAGAAAATTAAGGGTATTTAAATGTGGCGCCAGTTCATTATTATTTAGGTTGACTTATGATTAGCTTATTATTATTATTATTATTATTTATTTATTAGGTATTGCTTTAATAGTAGAGCAAAATGGTTAATTTTGGACCAGATATCGGAGATGTGAATGTGTTTTTTTATTTGGAATTATTAGTGAAGAAGAATAACTTAATGACTTGATAATTTTAATTTAAATTTGGAATGATAGTCCATTAAAAGTGTTTTTCTATTAATAGTTATTTCTAAGTTTTTCATAAAGTTTAGAAGGTTTATTTTCCTTCTCAGTGCTTTTTTTTTTGTTCGCCTGCCACTGAGGGCGGAGGATCAATTGGGTCCGACCTAGAACTATCGTGATTATTGCACTCTCGCTCAACAGAGTGTAAAATTATTTAATAAAAAGTAGACCTATTTAGAAAATTGACATATTGACAAATATTGAAAATTTAAATAAACGAGAATAGAGAAAACAATAAATTGAAAACGTTGAAGTATAAAGAGTAATTAAATTGAATTTAGAAGTAAGATTTATAGAAAAGCATACTTATTGGAAATTAGTATAAAATGCAAATAGACTACTTAAACCCTGAAATCATGTGGAATATAGAAAAAAAGACTAATTTTGTTTGTTGGATAACATTAGAAGATAGAAAAATAGAACCTGGCTGGTTTCAGAATTGGTGAAATAAAAAACTGCCCTCTTATCTACGTGTGTTCATATCACAATCTAATAAGACAAAATCAGAGGTACCAATTCATGGCATTTATTTTTGAACATTTGTCCTAGATTTACCAGAGTTACATTTTTTATGGTCGTTAAAGGTATTTAAATTATTTCGATTCAAGCAGTCTTCCTTTTTAGTTTGAAAATATGTATTTTTATTGGAGTATCGGTATCGACGTACGGTATTGGACTAGGTATTTTTTCGGTATCTCCACCTGGTTGTCTGGCTGGGTAATCGTATCGACAGTAGTCTTAGTTAGTTTCCAGAACGGTAATCTGGTATCAGGTTAGTATCGGTACGGTGGAGTTCGCTTGTTAGTACTTAAGTGGTGAAGTATCCGAGTAGGTTTAAAGGTTGTTGCTGGAGACTCTCTGCTCGGAAGGAGTTTTTTTAGGTTGTGTTATCTTCCTTAATCAGAACAAACTCCTTATCCTGGTTTTTGTTTGTTCCGTGTTTTCTTTTTTTTTTTGTCTTACCTGTGTTTTTTTCTCGTTAGGCATGACTCCATCGACAAGCTGTAAGAAAGTAGTCTAAGAGCGTGTCGAGTCGAAGGGCTATCTCACTCAGCGCAGTAGTGTTGTTTCGGAGAACTCGAACCCACCATCACTCATTTTTTATTGGCTCATCTGGCGCTCACAAGACGTGACGGGCCCCTTTCTTGACGGAAGACTGAAGATAGGGATCAAATATGACCAAGCAAGGATGTACGTATCAGTCGAGAATTGGAAGTTAGAGGTTGAAGGAGTGGATTAGGAACAGGGTGCATTTCGATAAGTAAGGAAAACAAGAGAATCGAAGATTTAATCTCGCTATGTGTTAGAGGTATTCATCTCTCCACCTGTAAACAGGACTGATAGCAGATGTTGGATGGTTTTCTGTTGACAAAGACACGAACTTAAGGATATGTTTGGAGAGAGATATTGACGAAGTAGAAATTTTCTTCAAACGATATTGGATGAAGTTATATATTGGCCTCTATATCGTAGTTGGTGTCTTTTATCGAATTACCCTGTGATTATGACAAAATGGATTGCATATAAATAGGTAATAATTAGGTGAATAAAACATGAAATGGAATATATTAATATCCTATCTCTCAATAAAATCAGAAGTATTTTAGTTAGATTAATAATATAGAGATATTGTGAAACGGAATGTAGTGGGTACAGGTCTTTTTGAATGGTATCCTTAAAATTGGGGTTATCATCAGAACTGGTGTGGCCTTTGTTTGTGGGAAGTGATGACGAAAGCGAGAAAGTGATGAAGGAGAGACCCCTATAGTAAGACCACAGAACGAACAAGCGAGAAACGGCATCATGTAATAGCAAGTATGAGCACTTTTTTCTAAAGTTAATAGAAGGCATGGAAAGAAGAGGCTGAGCTAATGAGTAAGAGCTAATTCAGGACTTTGCCTTTATTTAAGCAGCAGTACGATTGTTTTTGAGGAGTGCGGCAGTGAATGATGGTGACGATACCAGGTCATGGAGGACTCGGTCCAGCCCGACTCGCAATGTAAAAAATTTCTAGATGTCCTTATTAGGGTACGATGTCTAGAATACAACATCTACTATGAGTGTAGCCCTTAACGGTGAGAGGGCTCATAGTGCATAGAAATGAGGGTGAATAATAAAATTTTTGCACTGGAGCTCATATTAATAGTAATATTGTGAGTAGATTTGATAACTGTATTTATATTAGACGTATTTCGAAGGACAGGCTAAATTGCTGACTCTCTTCTATAGTGTGAATGTTGATTTCAATTGTATGTTTATTTGCCGCACGTTGACGTGATTCTAGGAATGGATCTGAAACTGCTATGAGTTGTGTTTGCTTATATCTCCGTGCGATCTAATGTCTCAGTAGTGTCGAGTATAATGCCGAGCTAACTGAAGTGGTGAAATTCTAGACGTAGACAATATGGTGAAAAAAGCTCGAGTGAGTTTTTGATATGAGTGATACAAGGCAGGGGCTCACATCATTTGCATCCCGACAAAGTGCACTGATTTCGATAAAGCTAGAAGGGGAAGAGATGAAAGGATTAGAGTGATGTGATTGGCACAATCGTTAATAGAGAACGTCTAGGCGCGAATTGTATATTTGGGTAATTTGTGGATTTGAAAGTGCCACATAAATAAAGGTTGTTTTAATATTGAAGACCGTTTTTTTGTGGGGGAGGAATATTAATACATCGGAAACAGCAAGTTTATGGTACGGAAATTTATAGAATGTCAAAGGAAGAGAAGGCGACGCAAGGAGTTGCTTTAATATGAAATGGTCAGTAATGCTGGCTGTGGCACGTATGATTACGTGGTATAGGCATGTATTTGGAGATAGTAGTAGGATCGAGACGTTTTGATAACGAATGTAAAGAGACAAGGAGCGGAGATACGAACTAGCCTGGATAGTTTAACGTGGCGACAGGTAGGAGTGAAATGAGAGGGGTTATAATGCCTCCTGCAAGCAACAAATGTCATTAGTATGAGATGTCATACTGAGAGCATTAATACCCTTATAGAGGTGAACTGGTTGAATCGATATCTTATAGAATTAGAAAAGTGCCAAAGGATTTACGGAGGGGGTAAGAAGGATGTGGCTGTAGGACGATAATAATTGTTGGGGTAGTTTTTGTTTTGGTAGTTGTTTAGGAAGGGTGAGAGTTAAATGGGAAGTTAGGCAGCAGGGTGAATGGCGGGGTGAGGCGTGTGTGATGCTAAAAAGGTGCAGGCCCTAGATGGGGGGTGAAATGTATCATGATGCACACGGAATGAGTGTATTCGAGGGGGTTATGAGACCAAGGGAATGGTAAAGGATGGGAAATGTGATTGGAAACCAGAAGAGAAGCGTTAGGTTACCCTCCGGGCATCGACGTGGGAATCGTTGTCGCCTTTCATCAAGAATGTGGTGGTAGGATGGGGTAGTTTGTGTACGGACATGTATATCAGGAAATGCATGGTGGTGTCGAATGAAGATGCTGGGTTTTTCCAGGTATTGGTGGGGCGAGTGGG
>JABUQX010081791.1:0-22337 GCA_015478945.1 Trachelipus rathkii
TAAGACGACGATGGGGACTTCGTTCCCCCCTGAAGGATCGTCCACGTTCTGAGGCTGAGGACCCCTGACTCTGTTCTATTTTGCGATTTAATCTGGTATTCCTTTAGTTAAAAAAAGTTGATTTGGCATACTGTTGACTGCATGCAACTATTGCGCTGAAATAATAATCGAAATAAAAATCGATTAGACATACGTGGTCGTTATCGTTATCGTAGTCTATCGTGTTAACTTCCTTTTAAAGGACAGAGTTATCATATATTTATATATATCATAGTATGGCACTTAAAAATTGAATACGGTATATATATATTTAGTATATATATAATATATATATACGTTAAATATATATATATATATTATATAAATACCGTGATATATGTACATTAATTGTCGATGAAGTTAGTGATTATCTGTCCCCACGTCATGAACGGTGCATATAATTGATTTGGCATGAAATATCTTGAATAGCATTTCAGTAAGGAGAAGACTGGAAGTAAATAATCGTAAAGTCTAAGATTGAATTAAGCTTATCGCGACGTGTAGAAATAAATACTTCAAACGTTTAAAATATTTATGAAGAAAAAATGTTTAATCGTATGTAAACAACTACAACTCAGCGTAACTATACTTAACGTTGTTTTGTTTCATTAGTAATTTATTTTATTATTTAATAATTTCTTTCGCAGGAATTGAAAAAACAACATCTGGCAGTATTTTGAGTGTTTCTGAGGTTGTAGTACAAGGTGACATATCTTTGCATGACAATTGATGGGTTGAGCTAAACATGAGAAGCATGATGGCCACTGATGAGCGCATCATAGATGTACTTAATATATATTGTATATCAGTTATATGTGCAGGCCTAGTTGATGTGATATATATATATATATATATAAGATAGTAGACATATATAGATTATATATATAACTATATAGTATATATATAATATTATATATATAATGGGTGAAGAAAAGCAACTTTCCCCTTTATAAAAAGATGTTAACCGATATATATGGAACGAGCGATGTAATGTTGACGATGCGATTTTTTCAGATTATTTCAAGGCAATTGAGCGTGGGTGAAGGTTGACAAAAAGTTTTTTTTTTTTTTTTAAAACTAAAGATACGCAAGGATTAAATCGCCAAATGGAAACCAGTTCAGCGGTCTCTCGGCACTAATAATGTGGGGGAAGGCGGGGGGATTCGTCCCGCCCCGTCTGTCCCCAACGTCGGCTCGAGCCCGCTTAAAAAAAAAAAAAAATTAAGAACAAAATTTAACAATTAAAAATTAACCAGATATATAAGAATAAAAAGGCAACTGTGGCATCTTTTTCTTCTTCTAATTGGATTAAAGTTAACGTCACAGTGCATGGTTAGACGATTTAGTGTTCAGCGATATTTCGATATCTGTATTATTATGTAACATCCTTTTAAAGAAAAAGTGCCATAGTATATAGTATATATATAGTATAGTAGTTATATATATATATATATATATTTTAGTATATACTATATAATATATTATATATATATATATATATATTATATAAATATATATATAGTATGATATATATATATCAGGGTCTTAAAAATCTGAGCTGTATAGCAAGGGAAAAATCCATATACTTGGTACTTAATATGTTAGAAGCTAGTCCTTGTTCTCCAAATACAATCGCTTCAGCACCTTGGTCAGATTATAACACATATGAGGCCGATGACGAATGTCCATCAAGTGGATTCTATTTTTACAACTCGGAGGTTATTTTAGACAGAACGGGTGCTGTTATTGTAAGGTTTGTATGATTCTTTACTTGTTCGCTTATTTTATTGTAATGTTGCCATTCAACAATTTTATGACCCACAAAATTAAACAAGTTTGAACATTCTTTAACACGTTGACTGTCATGTGACCATCCTGTTAGTGTGTGTTTTCTTTTAGTAGGGTGTTACGAGGCACACCTGGGGTCACACTCCGTTTTACTTTTAATGACAATTTTCTGAGGCACACAGCTTTCTTTTCCGTTTTACTTAAGGGTCACTATTTTATTGGGCAAATAATATTACACGATGAGATAGCATAAAAATCGTTGGCATGCATCATCAAAGCAATTTGCTATAAAAAAAAAAAGACCCACCGGTGGGTCACACAGTACCGAAAGAATAATCGGTGACCCCAAAAATGTTACGCTGCACCGAAACAATCTAATTATTATTCCAATGCTGCTTGACCCACCGGCAAGCACAAGGTAAAATTGTATGATAGAGAGTTAGAGACCTAGAATAACCTAGCATTTTATATGGAAATAAAAAATGTACTTGCACAGTGCACACTAGTTTTTCAATTGTTTGTGTTTCTGTTTGTGTTACATAATTTTTAGAAAAAATCGTTAGTTATGCTTGCTTATATAACAAAAATCAGATCCATAACATTGCGAGCTGATGGAGGAAGTTCCAACATTACACTGCAGCTAAAAATATCCCACCAAACCTCTGAGTCAAAAGACATAATTGTCAAAAAAAAATTCAAAGCAGAAAAGACGAAAAAAAAGTTTCACTAGCTTTTATTTTTTTTTTTTTTAAATTGTAATATTTCTGGCCGTGTGTCTCAAGAACGAGAGAAATTCAGAACACTGCTTGCACGTAGTATAAATATAATGAAAATTATAAACTTCAATCCAATGTCATAATTTTCGAACCATTTTTTTTTTTTTTTTTTTTTTGTGTGTGTGTGTGTGTGTGTGTGTGTGTGTGTGTGTGTGTGTGTGTGTGTGTGTGTGTGTGTGTGTGTGTGTGTGTGTGTGTGTGTGTGTGTACCTTTTCGCGGCAAAATTTCCCGACAAAAAGCGAAACATATAATATAATTTCGATAATAAAAATTTATTTTCAGAATCACAAATACTTTTAGTATCTTCTCTTGGTACTAAATTTTATATTCAAAGTCATATTATATATGGGATCATGTTGTATTTGCTCACATCCATATAGCATATCGATTGGCATGGATTCGAGAACACATTTCATAAAGAGTATAATAAAATTGTGTTGAGTCAAATTTAAACTATAGTAATAAAAGAGCTTCACACCTTATAAAATATTTTTTAAAAAAGGTTAAAATCTGTGTAAAGTAACGTAACCTAATATAGCCTAATTACTTAGCGTATCATAATCTTACATTATGTAATTTATTTTTATATTTATAATT
The DNA here is from genome assembly GCA_015478945.1 of Trachelipus rathkii. Classification (NCBI taxonomy): domain Eukaryota; kingdom Metazoa; phylum Arthropoda; class Malacostraca; order Isopoda; family Trachelipodidae; genus Trachelipus; species Trachelipus rathkii. The sequence goes on from JABUQX010081791.1 coordinate 3,202, forward strand.
TATTTCACTTTGCATTGCTTTAAAAAAAAAAAAATGCTTCTGTTACCATGTACATTTTGTTCGAAAACGTGTTATAAAAAAAATGACAAGCTTAATTGGAAGCAGATAATGGACAAGAGCCTATATATGTTTTATTTTTTGGCGGGAAAGTTTGCCGAGATAAAGTACACACACACACACACAGACACACACACACAGACACACAAACTGTTTTTTAAGTAACGTTTTTTTGTTACACTTCAAGGTAATAAATAGATTTTATTATTTTCCATTCCTTGCTTTAAAGTTTACTTCTAATACTTATAGAGCATTAATAAAAAAAAAGCTTATTTGTTTTTCTTATATATCTACTCTTTATTCAATATATATATTTATATAATATATATATATATTATTTATATTTTATATAATATAAGTATATATATATTATATATATAGTATATTATATATATATATCTTAACTATTAGTATATATATACTATATATATATGGGTATACTTAGTTTCTTTCTGACGCTAGTCGGATATCTAAGTTTTAAAATCGATGTTTTCGTATATGTGTATCGATTATATCCAAGATACCGAGAATCTAAATTTATTCATAAACTGTTTCAGCTTATATCGATATCTAATTTATTATATATATATATTCGTATAGGTATATATGATTAATATAGTATGAGTAGATACTACCTATATTAATATTATATATATATATATAGGTATATATGTATATTATTGATTATATTGTAGAATATTGTATGTATAGAAGATTGGAACTTTATTCAGTTGAGTCATTATTGGAACCTTTCAAATATCTACTGTTTATATAAATTTAAAAATAATTAACGTTTTTTTTTTACTGTGTGAGACACAATTACATATTTTTTGTTCCAAATTTCTGCAGTTCTCCATTTGAAGTATTTAATCTAACTTTCTAGCGTGGAGAATGATTATGACTCTGGTTGCCATGCTGGCAACATTTTAGTTTGAGTACTAGAGGTGGAAGAAGGTTTGTAGAAAGTGTCAAAAGGGATCTCATCATTGAAATTACCAAAGTAGGAGAAAAGTTTTATTTTTTATTTGTACTAAAAAAATTGTGGTTCGAAAGTATACTGTTTCTCCCAAATATTTTTTTTCGAATATTTCGAATATTAGAGTTTATTACACTGATGTCCTTTTAATTATGTATTTCTTTTTTACATAACTAAACAGTTTCAGGGTAGTGAACGGTATTTAGATGTAGTGAATTGCCAAGCGATTATAGATTGGGACTAATTTAATTGTTTAATGTATGTATATATAGTGGCCAGCCTCTAGAAGTGCTAAGCCACAATCCATAATCTCAAAAACTACAATAGCTAAGGGAAAAGGAATCACGGCTTTTTTGGGGTGTTTGAATCTTGTAAGAAGTGTTTTTGGTTAGGCAAATGTAAACAATAATAGGTAAAAAATAAAAAAAACAAAATTCGCTTTTTTTTGGGGGGGGCTCGAGCCGGCGGGGGACTAGTATATATAATATATTTGTAAATTTAACATCCGATTTAGGGGGTCGAGTCGACGGAGGGCACAGGGGGGGACGTTTTTCCATACCCGCCCCGTAGGGAGGGGCGGAGGAACCGCCGCGACACCAAATACCAAAGGACGGGGGTTCCGGAGACCCTCCCGGAGGGGGGGAATAGTCCCACTCGTCGTCTACCGGTAGCCCGAGAGACCCGACTCCTGCCATCGGGTGCGGTCTATCCTTGGGTATTTCTTTAGTTAAAAAAAACACCAAATTGAACATAGAATCTATTTATTTAACTGAGTAAACGTATAAAAGTCTCTAAATAGGCCCTTTAATCATATAATTACGTCTATTAACATATTTTTTTTTTACCTTTTCCGCACTGAAAATTGTAACCAGCGATTCCAGCATGTGATTTTTTCCCGTGTAGCTGTTGTAGTTTTTGTGATATGTATATGTTTTGTGGCTCTTCTAGAGGCTGACATATATATATTATATATGATAGTGATATTATATAATATATAAAATTATATAGTATATATATATATATAATATATATATACTATTATATATATATATATATATTATATATGGCTTTAATCCTATATATTATATGCGAGGTCGATAGATATGCGGTATCGAATATATTCGAATACTCGAAATCGAAGGTAGAAAGAACCTTAAGTTTTACCGATATATATCTGTATATATATATATATATATATATATAATATAGTATATATATAGATATATGTATATATATATCGCTTTTATATATACTATATATTCTATATTAGTATATATATATATTAAGTTATTATATAATATATTATATATTATATTATTAGTATATATAATATATATATTATATATAATATCTATATATATTATAGTATGGTGCAGCAGGAGAGAGAGAGAGACCCGAGAGAGAGAGAGAGAGAGAGAGAAAGACGCAATAGCTGTTTATTTTTATTTTTTAAAAACTATTTATTTTATTTTTGGGCAACAACACATAAAAGGTACAGATACAACGTTTCTTAAGGTGTTTTTTTAAAAACTTTATTTCTGGTCATTAAGGAATATATTGAACCGAAAAACCCATCACAATACAGAAAGATTTCTCCAAATCATTTTCAAAATCTTCGATGAAATTTGGAAGCCTCTGCCTTTACCTACTTCCTAGAGTAGTTCATTGAAAATGAGATGTAAACGTTTATTTAAAAATCAAACTTGCAATAAAAAAAAAGCCCTCATTTTTTTGGCAACATCTCTCTCTCTCTCTCTCTCTCTCTCTCTCTCGTCTCCTCTATCTCTCTCTCTCTAATATATAGTTAGTGTGTTAGTGATATATGATATATATATATATATATACTATCATAGTATATATATTATATATATAATATATATTTATATATATATATTAATATATATATATTATATATATATATTATTATATATGTATATTACGGTATATATATATAGCGTATATATATATAATAGTATACTATATATAGTATACTATATATATATATATATATATTCTATATATTATATAATCGATATATAATTATGTATTATATATAGACGGTATATATATTATATATATTTATAGTATAGATATATATATATAGGAGTATATGTATAGCTAGAGTGGAGCTATAGGTATATATATATCATCAGTATATATAATATAATATATATATATATATATATATATATACTATAGTGCAGATAAGGAGAGAAGGGGTCGGCGCGTCCTATATAATATATATATGTTTATATTAGGAAGGAGCTCAGAAATAGTAGGAAGCAACAGTTTGCGCAAGTAGGCATATGGACAAGGCCCAAAGAGTGACGACTGACCTAACTGCCCTGGAACGACTGAATGACTTACATGTAGCTGGCAGACGTTTGTATCGGATTGGTTAACGTTTCCATTGCAGAGATGCAGCGTTAAGTAATGGACTATCCAATCAGTTCTTTTATCATAGATTATCATTGATGCATTTATCATTGATTCAGTTGGTGGCAAGGTAATAGTGAGAACTAGCATTGCACACTTGTGGCATATATATAATATATAGTATAGTAATTATATATATATAAGTATAGATATCTATATGTATATATTATATATATATATTAGTATATATATATATATATATAATATATAATAACTATACTATATATCTATATAAGTATATATAGAGTATAATCTATTATTATTATATTATTATTATTTAATTATTGAATTTATTATTATTTTTCCATTATTAGTTATTATTTATTATTATTATTAGTTATTATTATTATTATTTATAATTATTTTTATTATTATTATTTATTATTGTTATTATTATGTATATTATTATTATTATTATTATTATTATTAATTATCTATTATTATTATGTATTATTATTATTATTATTATTATTATTATTATTGCTTCCAGATATGTTTCGATATTTCATATGAACACCCAGCTTACAATTACGTGAAGAATTACGGATTTAATGATGTGATTATGAGCACAGCTTGGTCCGATTTACTTCCTTTCGGAATTGGTACTCAAGCTAGTATTGAACGTAAACTCTTTTTAATTTATTTCACATTTAAATCAACAATCATATTAAATTGTATTAATAAAACTTTTCAGCTGATTCAACTCAAAACGCCTGGAGCAGAGGGCTGAAAATCAATTTACTCATAGCGGGATATCATTTCCCTGAAGAAGCTAAACTTGGATCGGGAATATATAGACAACTTTTTGATTTGCCACCTGTTTACACATATAACAAGGATTCTGGTAACGTTTTATTGATAGCACAGATAAACACCACCATCAGTTGTTCGGATAACACAGGAGTTGCAAAACCTTTGAAAGATCGTCGTGAAAGAATCCGTGAAAAAGTAATGTATTTAAACAGAAATAATGATGAGGAAAGGACTCATCTAATCTATCATGAAAATCTTCAAAACTATTCAAGTGTAACTTTAACAAGAGGTGAAGCAGGTCAAGATTTAACAGCACATGTCTGTAATGCTGAAGATTTTTGTTGTAATTTAGTGTACCAATACACCGGTAACCTAACATATAAGATAATAAGTTTTAAAGGGCAATTTTATGTGAGTACTGAACAAAAGATGGCTGTACAAAATTGTGCTGTTTTATGGTGTGAAACAGATGATATAAATACGTGTGCTTATGTTGATAATGGATTACCTAGTGATGATGAATTTGGACCATTTACTTTGTCCTCTTCAAGCTACACGGTTGATTCTATTTGGCCTAGTTCGACTCACAGGAACTTAAGCTTGATCGATAATGATTTGATTCAGTACAGTGTCAACGGCAAAACATATTCATTATCTTCCAATCGACCGGTCAAAAATCTTTTGACATCATATTTGTTTGGAAGATGGTATTCACATGATACCAATATAGGATAAAATAATTTTAAAAATTATATAAACTAAAATTAGTTATTTTTACTCCCAACATTTTCCATTTTTCAATTCCAACCAAAAATTTGCTAACTGGCTTTTCATAGTTTTATTTTTTATTTCTATCTCAAAATGTTTATCTATTTACAAGAATCTCTTAATAAATTTTTAAAAACTTTATTTTCTTACTGTGAGAGAGCTGAGACGAAGGCTAATAATGGACATTTTCACTTAAAATAATGTTTTAATGTGCTATCAAATGCGTCATGATTTTTTTCCTACGAATTATTCCAAACAAGTTTATAATGTACACATATTTGAATGACTGTATAAAAATATTTGTTTTGTTCTTGAAGCTTTCCTCTTTTTTGTACACAAATTTGTACAACTCATTTACTGTACATTCACCACTCAACTTTTATGCTTTCTTTATTCAATCTTGTATATCCTTTCTTTTTACACAGGTCCTCGTATATATATTATATATATATATATATTGATTTATTGGTTGTTATTATTATTATTGGCTTATATTATGTATGGTAATTGTATTTATTTTGGTTATATCATTTCCTTTGAGGTTTTACGTGTTGTTGTTGGTGTGGTTGTAGTTCGTGTGTTGTTGGTGGTTGTGTTTGCGATGTATATGGTTGTTGTATTGTTGATGTTGGGTGTTGATGTTAGTAGAGTACGTTTGTGTTTGTGTGAGTATGTGGATGGTGGTTGTTGTGGTGTTTGATGTGGTAAGGTTGTAGTGTGCGTTAGGAGATGTGTAGTTTTAGTGATGTGTTGGTGGTGTGTGTGTTTAGGGTGTGGGTGTGTGGGGTTAGTATAGTGTTGTTTGTGTGTGTAGTAGTATTCTAGTGGTGTGTGGGGTGTAGGTTTGAGGGTAGGTATGTGTTGATGGTAATTTGTGTTGATATTGTAGTGGTACTGAGGCGGGGTGGTAGGTTATGGGTGTTATTTAGTATTAGTTTGGGTCGATGGGGTATGAGGTAGGTGTGAGTTGATTGGTGTTAGTGATGGGTGTAGGTTTTGAGGGTTAGTTATGTTGAGGGTTATAGTGTTAGTTTTATATGGGGTGGTATATACTATTATATTAAATATCTATATAATATATATATATAATATATATATATATATTATATATTATATATATATAATATAAAATATATATATATTATGACGCTTATCCTGTTCATGGTGCAGATAAAACATGTTTTTTTTATAACTTTTTTTCATTCATATATTAGTAGTATCATGATACTAGCAATTAATTGAAGATGTGAACGAGGAAAAACATACGAAATATGCTAAAGCTATTAACAATTAATTGATAAAGTAAGCAAAAACGTTTGATACGTTTTTATGTCAACTTTATGAACTTTTTTAGTTCTACTATACTCCAGTCTAAAGATTTAAGGTAAGGGTAAAAAGTATGTTTTTGGGTAAAATCGTTCGCTTATTGTTTTTTTTTTTCATATATACGTCTTTGTGTATACCTACCAAAAAACATATCATAACTGAACTTAGAAGGGAGTAAACCGCAACCTGTCCTATATGGAATCGACGATGCAGTAAAACACACCTAACCTATATTGATCGACGATGCAAGTAAATTTTGACTTAACCTACGTGAATCACTATGCGTAACATATTTCTCTTATTTTTGGGGAAGATTTTGCACTTCAATACAATATCCCGCGAGTCGTCGTTCGCTGTTCTAAAGACCTACTGCCCCAAAGTCGTAAGATTCGCAAAAAGTATCGATATACTTAAATAATTACCTTTTTTTACATTTAAAACTTTTTGATCCGTTTCATCCGCAATGAACATTATTGGTAGTATCTATTATATAACAATATATGAAAGAAAAAAACAAAAAAAGCATTTATCTGCACCATAAAAATCATAGGATATATATAGTATATATATTTATATCTATATATAGTTATATATATATATATATATATATATTATAATAAATATATATATTATATATTATAGTATATTTAGTCTGTATATATGGGAAATAAATTATAACACATAGTACTATATATATATACTATATTTAGGTGATATATATATCATGGGCGTAGGCAGGGGGTGCAGCGGGGGGCACTTTGCCCCCCTAAAATCTTGGCGAAATAATAATATGTATTAGCTTCTGCAGACGACTTTTTTGGGTTTTATAGTAGACAAAACTGTCTGAAAAAAATACATCAAATGCGATTGATAATGGAAGTAGTAATTAACTGGAATTAATATACGATTATGTATATTTAGATTTTTTTCCTAAAGTGTGAGGTTGTGCTGTTTTCGCTTTTCATTTTGGGTTATAGGGAAATCTCGTTCAACTAGTGTATGTGCTTTTGATTCGAGCTGGATTCTTTCTTGGACATGTTAGTTACTCCGCTTATGAGGACTTTCCAGTATATTTGATAGCTCATTTGCGGACGCTGCCAAAGCTGCTCTCAAAGTCTATCTCAATCACGGAAGCGTACCGTTGATATTCCAGGATGCAGACAGAGCTTACATTAAAAATCAATTGCAGGAAATGAAAGAAATATTACAGCCAGGTGTGTTGACAATAAATTTTATATATTTATATATATGATATAGCTTTAAGTATCTAGTATATATATATATATATTTTATATATGAGTATATATCTATATCGGTTATGATATTATCATAATATTATTTCTATATATATATTTATATATACTATATTATATATATATATATATTATAAGTATATATATATTCATCAACCTTTGGCCCCCTAAGGATTTGGTCAAATCCTGCCTACCGCGCCCATATAGCTTTAAAAACGATAGCAATATATTCTTGAATTTTGTATGATAAATACTATAATATATTATTTATTTAGATATATAATATATATATTATTAGTATATATTAATATATACTATATAATATATATAATATATAAGTATATTATTATATATAGTATATATATTATAGGAACTACCGGTACCTCTATGGATGATATCCGCTCGTTTCATTCTCTCTGGGGCTGGTACACGCTCGCTCGGCATTTTCCCTACTACTTATTCTACTCTATTTATTATTTCAGGAGACAAAGTAAATAAGTCGTTAATTAAAGAAACTGAATAATTTTTCAGTAGAAAAAAAAGGGGTTTGTTAATACTTGATGAGAAACGTTAAAGAAATTGAATAATTTTTCAGGTAATAAAAGGGGCTGGTATAGACTCGCCTCGCTCCCTCGGCAGTTTCCCTACTAATTCCATATTATTTTATAAAGACCGTTTTTTAGAGAATTTTCAAATCCATTTATGATAAAAAAAAAAATATAATAAAAAATGGAAATATATTTTGTTCGTCATAGAAGAAAATACATTTTTGAAAGTAGTGATTCTTATTGTTTTAACTATGAAGTTAAAGCTGATATATGGATGGATAATTCAAGTAGAAAATTTTATAGTTTATGCTATAGATGTGTCAGAAGTTGCCTATAATTGTTTTGGTGAAAAACATAAACAAAATGGAATAGCAATAATTATTAACCTTATCGTTCACAATATACTCAGCATAATAAGGGTTTGCCATTAAAATATTCATCAAGAATATATTTATTGAAATTTATTAAAGAGTATTATAACAATCATGAAGTATTACGATATGATATTAGATCTTAATGATAAATTAGAGCAAACGTCTACCTTCCGGGTGTCCGTCCCTGCACTGGTGATGGGCACTTCCCGTGTTTGAGGGTACAGTTTAGAAACTGGTCCTTTTCGCTTTTGACCAGGCAGCTTATTGTAGGGGACCCGAACCTTCGCTAACCTCTGGGGAAGCTGTCCTGCAGTTGAGTGTATAACCTTGGACATTGCGTTTCGTTCGGCGTGGTGTACGGTTAACATCTAAGGTTACCGGGCGCGGTGCTCCAGGGGGCTAATTTAAGGCCACAACCACGGCTTACTGCTATGGTGAGGGCTTTCGGGGGCGTATTACGTTTTTGGTGCTCGGGTCTGACCCTCCCCTGGCCACCTTCATGTCATGTACCACAACTCCCTAGCAATTAAACAGACCCACGACGGCCGTTGTGTGGTTAATTGCCCTACTCTTTCCCCTTTACCTGAAAGAGCTATCCCGCCCCACAGCGACGTGTCGCCAGGTGGCTCCACTTTAATCCAAGTGCCCAGGTTCAAGCCAGCGTCATACTTGATTCCCCTCCGCGGTTCTCGATATCAAAGGTTCTTTTCCTTCTTCCGTCCATAGATATAGCAGATATGGGTCCCACCGGCCCAGGCCAGAGGTGATATTATACCTTGTATTTTTATCTCTGCTTACCGACGTCTGAATCTGTTGCATAGGTTATAAGCGACATTAAAAGATGAGCGATGCTTTATAAGGGTTCCTCCTCACTCCGATAATATTCATTAGAAGAATGGTTCCATTTTGGTATAAGGCGGCATCAAGAATTGAAGAGTTCCATCCTCTCTGCTTAGCAATCTTCGGGAGACGTTCCTATCGTACCAATACCCAACGACATAAGAGGCATTTCTAAGGGCACTTTTTTACGGCAGATGTAAGGGATGAAACTCCCGAAGATATCTTGGCCCACTTGCAACGCAAGCGGGCACCGGTGACCAATGTTTACCCTTTTCCTTCCTCCAAGGAAACACCTGGTGCTCCTTCTCTTAAGTTTTAACGCCCTATTCAATCCTACGAAGGTCAAGATCGAGTTAACCAGCTATACCGTACGTCAATATATTCCTCGTCCCAGATGTTTCAAATGGCAAAAAATTTGGCAACCCTCAGAAATACAGCTGGGTATCCAGAGATGTCTGTGCCCATTGTGAAAGTGATGTTCACCTTCCTTGCCCTAATACGCCCTTCTGGTCCAACTGTGGTGGCACTCTCAGTTCACCTTCCACATTCTGTCCAGCTAATGAGCACGAGAGGAGAGTGCTTGACTACTTGAGCTCTGCACCCTACAGAAGCTTGACCGATGATGCAAGGCGAGTATTGGAAGAGGAGGGCCGCAAGTTCTCAATGTTTTAAGCTGGCACCTTGATGGCTCCCTCTCGGTCTCCTCATTTTCCCACCACACCAGTACAAACTTCGGGTTCTCGAGATCTGAAGTTCCACTGAAATTCTGAAGAAAGTGGCTTCCCTCAGAAGTTCGGCACCTATTCCTGGGTTGGCATGTCCCCCTGCTTCTCCTATTTTATCATCGGTCACGCCTCTTCGGCGACAACAAAACCCATCCACCCCTTCTCTTCCTCTGCTCTCGCCAGAAGATTCCAAAGGAAAAGGGGTCGATATTGCACTTTGCTTCTTCGACAACGTGAGCTGCCCTGATCATTCGCTGCAGCATTCTTGTACCCCACATACTATAGCTAATCCTCTGGGTTATTTTCTCTTTTGCTGTCGGCAAGACCTACTGTCCCCCAGGATACACGAGAAAGTTCAAAGATTACTCCTTGGCATATAGGCTTTGTGATTTCTTAAAGTCGGAAAATCGCTTGTCCACTAGAGTTGGTACCCTGTCGAAGAGCCCTCAGCGCCTTTCGTTAGACCACTCGCATGAGTCTCACTTCACTCAAACTCCTATGGAGATTGCTCCACCTTCCACTTTAATTGCCTCCCAGAAACCAGTTTCTTCCGTTAATTCACAGTCCTCTCTAAATTCGTCCATGGATACCACTCTTAGACAGGGATTAGGAGAGTTTCTACTCTTTGATGATCAACTGTCTCCATGTTCCCAGTCCATCGAGTCTGAAGTAACTCGGAGGAAGCTGCATATTTTGGAAGACCAAACAGATGAGGGTTGGTCTAAGGTTCGCCTTCGCCGTGTTGGGAAGGGGAAAAGCTCCAAATCAATACCTGTGGATCCTTCGTCGAACCCTTCCCGCTGAACTTTGATCCCTCCTCCCCAGTTGGAAGTGCGGACACTGACTGGCCAAGCTTCGCAAACCCCACTGATGTCGGATCAATTATTGCTCACCGCTCCCTCCGAAGGGAGTCTGCTGGGACTGTTCAGTCCCTTGAAACATCGTTACCAATTTCCTTATCATCTGAGGATGAGGCTCTGCCTTCACAGGCCACGACGCTTGAGACTGCTGATTTATCGAGTCATACCTTCGGGTTTACAGCGGTCCATTGACGTGGATTTACTATTTAAGCCAATGATGAGGTTTCAAAAGAAAGGTGTATGGAAATATATAAGGAGGAAAAAAAAGAAGACAGTTGCATAAATAGGAGGAAAAAAAACAAGGTAAATGAACAGTTTGGAAGGAGGATGAATGGAGACTTAAAAGGGTATAGAAAGCTCTTTTGGAAGGAAATGCCAAAGGTTAAGAATGAGAGTAGGTTGAATCTTCATAGAATAATGAATAGGGAAAGTACTTTCGTGACTGATGAAAAGGATGGGAGGAGAGTATGGAGGGAACACTTCGAAAATTTGCATAATATTGATAGTAATGAAGAGGTGATAGCGAATATATGTAGGTTTGATGGTGTAAAAAGAAATTGTGTTTGTGGAAAAGTAATAGGTAGAGTGAGAAAGTTGAAGAATGGTAAATCGATGGTATAGATAGAATTACCTATGAAATTATTAAAAAATGGAGACGAGATTGTGATTGACTGGATATATGTTTTGTAACAAAGCGTTTGTGGAAGGTATAAAGGCAAGGGGGATAAGGGGAATTATATGGGAATTATTTATTGAGTGTTTCCGGGGATATATATAGTGATAGCTATGGATGAAAGAAGGATCGAGTGACTAAAGGACGCTGATTGGCGAAGGAGCAAAATGCATTTAGAAGTGGTAGAGGATGTGTAGATCAAATCTTCACTTAAAACAAACTTGAGAAAATGAGCGAGAAGAATAAACTGTATCTAGGTTTTATGGACTTGCAACAGGCGTATGACAGGATTAATAGTGAAGCTCCTTGGCAGGTGTTAATGATACATGGGGTTGGTGGTATCCTTCCAAATGGAATCAAAGGTATGTCTGACGACAGTGAAGCGAGTATAAGAACAAATGAATTTTAAAGTGAATTGTTTAATATTAATAGTGGAATGGGTCAAAGATGTGTTATGTCTCCTTGGCTATTTATTTTGTATATGGATGGGATGATAAAAGAATTAGAGGTAGGCGTGGTTAAGGGACGGTATTAGAATGATGGATAATAGAAGAGAGTGGAGGGTTCCCTGCTTATTGTACACTGATGATTGGGTTTTGTGGTGAACCTGAAGAAAGTTTGAGAGAATTAGTAGACGAGTTTGACAGGGTGTGTAAAAGGAGGGGTTGAAAGGTAGATAAGAGTAGATTGATGGTAGTGATTGAGGAGAGTCCGAGGTACAAAATTATGTTGGATGGTAAACAATTGGAACATGTACATTAGTTTAAATATTTAGGCTATATGTTAGATGTAAGGGAACGGATAATGCAGAGTGTAGTAAGAAAGTTGTGAATGGTAGGAAGGTGGATGGTGCATTTAAGTTATTTATTGGTGAATACAAAGGGACTAATCTTGAGTGCGCTAGGATTCTACATGAGGGTATGTTGTTACCTGTGTTAATGTAGAGTAGTGCAACTGTGGTGTGGAATAAGAGGTATAAGATCTAAGGTACAATCTGTTCATATTGTCAACTTAGGGGCGTGTTAGATGTGAGAAGAATTGATAAAATGAAGAATGAACGCGTTAGAGTTATGGGGTGTGAAGAAAGGCGCAAATGAGAGAAGAAACGAGTTCATTAAGATGGTTTGGTCATATTGAAAGGATGGATGATAGTCGGTTGGTTAAGAGGATATATAGCGGTGAATGTGCTGTGAATCGACAGGCTGGGAGACCGAAGAAAAATGGATCGAGTCAGTAAAGGAATATCTGAAAGAAAGAAATTCGAGTGTCAGAGGCGAGAAGAAAGGTGCATAATAGGATTGAATGACGGGGTTTTGTTTTAGGAAAGGATTCGATTGTGGGCCTGGCCCAGGGGATGAGTCCCACATTGGCGAGATATCACAATGATGGCCCGTCGCACAGTCTTGCGAAGCCCTAGGGTGGATTTTTTTTAATGCGACGAGCTCTTATTTAGGGGTACGAAGGGGATGATAGGGTGAGGCTTTCCTTTCAACTTACGTCATGCTCTTCTACTAAACTATCCTATTTCCGTGCATGTTATGCACCCTACCAAACATCTAGTGGGAAACAAAGGGAGGATAAAGAAAGAAGGAAAGAAAAAAAATATATATATATAATTCCCATGAACACCAAACATTAAATATTATTTAAAATAATAAAAACAGCAAATACATGTACCGTATAATAAAATCTGATATAGTAGCTTGTACAACAATATAAATAAAATAGAGGAAATTCTAAAACATTCTTTGGCAATTGTGGAAAATTAAAATTAAAAACGAAACTAAGAAAATAATTTTTGAAAAGTTTTTTTATCCTCTTCCAGTTTCTCTTTCTCATTATTTGTAAGTTCTTTCAGCAATTTATTAACAGCGTTTTTTAAAACGGGATCTATTTCAACCACTTTATCAAGGTCTTCCTTGGCTTCCTTGACATTGTGTAGCTTGACGTAAGCTTTCCCTCTTCGAAACAAAGCTTTCACACTCTCTGAAAAGTAATTTTACGAGCCATATTAAGATGGATACACTAGCAATAGTTTCACTGCACAATAATAAAAATTAATTAAGAAAAAATATATTGATTTGAACAAGGATGTTCTCATTGTAAGCGAAGCGAATCACCTCATTCAAAACAAACATGCAATAAATTCTCATTAAGTGCATTATGCACAATATATCGAGCTGTACTACAGTATATAAAGATGTATGTAGAGAGGGCAGTCTCGATATAGTGGGTTCGGTGCTGTTTGGGTAAAATTTTAAGAAAATTAGTTAAATTCGTAATATTTAAGTAAATAAGATAAACGAAACATGTTCCCAATAACCACTTGACAGTTGTACTAATTTTCAAACGTACTTTACTGCTTAACTCTGGACCACTCTTCCTTCTTCGCTTTACCCAAACTTCTTTAAACTTGCACACTTTTAAAAGCCATGCTTCGGGTATGTAGGCCTTTAATATGGATTTGAAATTTGCTTTCCTAATTTTGTTGTATTTGGTGGATTAAAGTAGGTTTGAAGAAACTGATAACATTAGAAATATGTGTGGCACGAGTCCTTTCTTTTCAATACAGGAGAGTTCAGAAGAGCAGTGTCCGTTGTCGTAATAGCGATATTATACAGAGAGAGTGAGGCAACAATTCGATAAGCGGAAAAAGGCTGTAGAGAGTTAGTGAGAGAGAAGGTTTATAAATAAGACGAAAATCCAAAGACTCACCTTTTCAGGGAGAACTGTTTGAGTAGAACCCCCAGATGTGTAAGGGCAATACAGGAAGGGGGGGGGGTTCGAACGACAACTGGGGTAATGAAAGAATTTTGGGTAGAAACGTGTCTTTATAAAGTTTAATTAAAAGAGATAAAATGTGACATACATATCCTGAAGAATATTAAGGTCAAATAATGATGTTTTATTATGTCGAATAGAAGAGTAGAAAGATAAAGGAACAGAGTTCTTTAGGCATTAAAAACAACCATGTTCTCAATGACTCAATTGTTCTCAATGACTCAATTCGAGAAAGATCAGGTTAGTTGCTCTAAGGCCATAATCCAAGGGTGGTGCCGTCAGCATAAGAGAGAGGATAGGTGATGAAGTAACAGAGGTCTTTAATGAAAGGTAGAAAAAGAATTGACATTTGGACAGAACCCTGAGGAACACTACTATTGCAAAAGAGATGGTGTAGTGTAGAGCGAAAAAATAGCTGCTGGTGTGAGGCGATGCTGGTGTAGAACCTCGTTGCGGTGCTCGGCCAAACCTAGGATGACCTGACCTATGGCCGTCTTCAACAGCTGCTATAGAACGACTGACCGGAAAGGAAATCAGTAAGGCTCAATGGCACGAGAACAAGAAGAGTTATACCAAGGTTTTACCAGTTTTATTGAAGAGGAAGAATATGAAATATACCCCTACCTACATGTCAGAGAAAATAACTTCGATCATGCCTTCTGCACACTCAGAGGGACCCTTCACTCTCAACCAGTAATCATTCCATGGATAATCAATGAAGTACGATATCATAGTCCGACCAATTAGCAGCATCAAAGTGGCAAAGACATTTCCTTCAGGTAGGAGGAGGAAGAGTGGGGGGGGAGGGTTCTTTCCCGCGAAAGACTTGAAGAGATAGAACAGGATATAGAGATAAAAAGGTGGTCGCAGTAAAATATCATTGAAAAAGAGTTTAACAAATTAGGAAGAAGGATGAAAAAGTTTAGCATGTTGGGTTCATCTCCACAACGCGATCTGGGATACGGGCATGGAGCTACACCAACTACTCCATGTCACTCAGGATAGAAAAAATAGAATGGTAGGCGAGTTCACCAGATATATTTTGAGAATTAGAAGATAGCTAGTGACGGCAGTGAACATTGAAATGACCAAGGATGATAATTTCAGGAAATGGAAAAGATAGAATGTGCTTCATCTATTTTGGAATTTAAGTAACCGAATTTAGGATAATCAGTAGAGTTAGAAGCCAGATATACCAGAACAAACGAATTTAGTAGTAAATTGGCAAAAGAGCCTGAGCCATAAGATAAACAATTCAGAAGACTTAAAATCAGAGAGAAGGGAACAAACGTCATTACCCACATAAGAACCACTACCTCCTTTTGCTGGAAATTGAAGATAGGAGATGACAGGAGAGGAAGCAATCATAAGAAGAGGCTGACAATTCCGTTGCGGCATCAACTCCCACCAATGGAAGTCGCCAACCCCTAAGTGGCGATGGGGAAAGGGATGGCTGAGGGACTATTTTTGGAAGGCATCCATCTTAGCTTCTCTACGGCTATCTTTATTTCATCTATTTTTGAATAAGCTGCAAATAGAGAGAGTAATATGTAACAGTGTTTGTGATGCCTTAAATAAAAGGGTGCCTACTGGTGAAATATAGGCACTCCTGTGTATAAAGGATGGGGAGAAGAGCAAGAATGGGGGCGAACAATAATAAAAAAAAATAATAATAATAATAATAATAATAATAATAATAATAATAATAATAATAATACAAGGTTTCGGATTACACGATTAATTATTGAGAATAGAATATCATGATAAATAAAAATGCAATGCAAAAATGATGAACGATTAACACATTATCAGACTACTGAGATACAACAGCATAGATGCGTTTACTGCAAATGGTGCAACACGTAAAAGTGGCTAATATTGCCAACATTATAATGAAACATTTCGACTGATGGTCTATTGCATCAGAATGCACAAAACCGGGCACGAAATTTTTTATTTTTTTAAAGAAAATGATAGTGATACTGACTTGTGGAAGTAGATTATAAATAATATTTTTGACAGTAAAAACTGAAAAATAAAGTATATAACGGGATTTCATGTTACAAACTTATAAACTACGCAATTTTCAAAAAGCTGTTGGACAAGATTTTCCTTCAAAAAATATGTTGAAGTAGTTATAGTTAGATTAAGGTGATGGTAGTGAGTGACGGAGTCCGCAGTGTGAAATCGTGTTTGATTTTTGAAAAATTGAAACAACAATCTGAGTTTAAATATTTAGGCTGAAAACTGGATTAAAAGGGAACGGAAGATGCAGAATGTAGTAGGAAAGTTACGAATGGTAGGAAGGTGGCATTTGCAATTAAATCCTTGGTGAATACTAACGGTCTAAGTCTAGATTGAATACACTAGGGTTTTGCAAGAGGGTATGTTGTGTTGTTACCGGTGTTAATGTATAGTAGTGAAACTATGGTGTGGGATAAGAGAGACAGATCTAAAGGTAAAATCTGTTCAGATGAACAATTTTAGGGTGTTTTTGGTGTGAGAAGAATTGATAAAATGAGGAATGAATATGTAAGGGAGGGTGTTGTGGTGTGAAGAAAGGCGTAAGTGAGAAAAATAAACAAGTGTAATTAAGATGATTTGGGTCATATAGAAGGGATGGATGATAGTAGGATTAATTAGCATAGCACAGTGAGAGTGTGCTGGGAATCAGGTTGGGAGGTGAAAAGTGGATTAACTCCAGTATAAAGGAAAGTCGAATTAAAGGAATGTGAGTTTAGTAGAGGCGAGAATAAAAGTGCATAACAGGAGTGAATGGATTGGTTTTGTGAGGATGCATAGTTGTGGGACTGGTCTAGATGATAAACCCTACATTGACGAGATACCACAGTGAGGGTCCGTCACGTGGATGGGATTTGGGTGGATTTTTTTGATTGAGAAGGCTCTCACAAACTTAAGGTGAATTTTTGGTTGCAACGTTCCCTTCTTTCAACTTACGTCATGCTTTTCTACTAGCTTATCTGTTTCAGGTGTATGCTGCGCGCCTCACCCCCAATCTGGGGATAGGGGAAAGATAAAGAAAAGTTATAGTAGTAGCAGCAAAAATAATAATAGTAATAATAATAATAATAATAATAATAATAATAAATCAGTTAGGGGTTTAGGAATGGGATTATCGGATCATTATGTTGTTCTATGTAAAATTAAGTTAATTGGATGGATGGAGAGGAAGGTGATACGAAAGGAAGTAGGTAAAATTAAAGAGTGAGAAGTTAAGTGTGCAAGATAATAAGGATAAGTATGTAAGAGCGCTCGCTAGTAAAACGATTGAATGTGAACAAGTTGATACTGAGCAAATCTGGGGGCAAATGAAGGAAGCTTTTATAATTGTTAGTAGTGCAAAAGAAGTGTGTGGATATTCTGCTAAAGTAGGAAGTAAGAATGTTAACAGCGAATAGGGTGGAATGAAGAGGTGATGAAAGCGGTTAAGGTAAAAAGAAGCGTGGTTGAATGTACTAAAAAAGCAAATGATGAAGATTCCAAAAGAAAGATGCTTGGAATTATATAAGGAGGAAAAAAAGAAATACTAAAGAGGTGTATACATGGGAGAAAACAAAAAAAATTAAATGAACAGTTTGGAAGGAGGATGAATGAGGACATACAAGGAAATAGGAAGCTCTTCTGGAAGGGGAAGAGGAAGCGCGAAAGGTTAAGGAATATGGGAATAGGGAATCTGCTTAGAATAATGAATAGGGGATGGTGCTTTGTGACTGATGAAATGGATGTGAGGGAGTGTGGAAAGAACACTTCGAAAATCTGCACAATAATGATGAAGTAATGATGAAGTGTTAGTGAATGTGTGCGGTGAGGAAAATGTGATTACAGAAAAGGAAAAAAGTTATTTGGGGATGAGGTTATTAGTAAGGAGGAGGTAATGGGTAGGGTGAGAAAGTTGAAGAATGGTAAATCTGCAGATATAGATGATACTAGTGAAATGATCAAGAGCGGAGGCAGATGGTGATTGATTGGATTTAGGAAGTTGTGTAATAAAGCGTTTATGGAGGGTATAGTTCCCAAGTTGGAGAGAGCGGTAATAGTACCCTTGTATAAGGGTAAGGGAAAAAGGGGAACTGTAGAAGTATAGGGAATAAGTTTATTGAGTGTTGTGGAAGGTATATGCTGGTATTTTTGGTCGAGTGCGTCAGTGACTGAGGGACTGATTGGTAGAACAAGATGCATGTGCGTTTAGGAGTGGTAGGATGTGTGGATCAAATGCTTACACTGAAAAAATAGAAGGGAGAAAAATGAGGAGAAAATAAATTGCATTAAGTTTTATGGATTTGCAACAGGCGTGATAGAATAGGGGACCGTTATGGCAGGTGTTAGTGATATACTGGTGTTGGTGATAGGCTTCTGAATGGAATCAAAAGTATGTATGACGATAGTGAAGCGTGTGTCATAAATGGTGTTGTCAATGTTGATTAGTTTAGGATTAATAGCAGAGTAAGAGACAGGGTTGTGTTATGTCCTTGGTTATTCAATTTGTATATGGATGGGGTTATGAAGGATTTGGTGAGGATGGCAGGAAATAGTATATTTAGAATGGTGGAGAATGGAGTTGAGTGGAGGGTGCCCTACCTATTATATGCGGATGATTTGGTTCTATGTGTCGCGCGAATCTGAAGAGTTTGAGGAGGATTGATAGAGAGATTTGGCAGGAGTGTGTGTGAAAGGAGGGCTTGAAAGTAAACGTGGATAAAATAAGGTTATGGTTGTGAGTGAGGACACTCCTCAGTGTGAGATGG